>JANBOI010000337.1:0-10230 GCA_027595825.1 Coemansia biformis
GGTACGGGCCATGTTGGAGAGAGAGCTGCGGGTACCGGTTGGCGGTGCGAAAGCCAGGAGGTGTCAATAGGCGGAAAATCAGAATCTGGGACTGGGAAGAAAAGAGGCGGGTGTTCGCGCCGCAGGCGAGTGGGCGGCCTTTTATAATCACGCGCCTGGGCAGCAGCGGCGCCAGCGCGCAGCACCGGCGCGAGGGGGGGAGGCGCGGATCCAATGGGCGGCAGGGCGGGCGCGGCCAGTCGCGCGTCCCTTGCCCAGGCCCGCCCGGCCGCCCCTGCGCGCGCCGCCGGGAGGGGCCCGAAATCGAGCTGCGTGTCCTCCACACAAAGAGCTGGCGCTCACTGGACGGGCGCGGCAGTAGCCCCTGCCATTGTCTCTCTTTGCGCGTCCAAATATGCCGAGCGCGCTCCAGGCGCCGCAACGCGCGTTGCGGTCCACGCCTGTCAAAGCGGCGCGTTCCCATTGGCTGCGGATACTATCTCTGATGCTCATCGTGGCCCTGCGCACTGGCCGGGCGCACTGGCCGGGCGGCCCGGCTTCGCACAGCGGACGCCAGGCCTCGGTGCGAGGGAGCCGTGGACGGGCCAGTGCTGCGTGGACAAGCGTGGCGCGGTCGGGCCCGGCCGGGCGAGGCGCTTCCCAGGCGGCGCTGCAACCCACGGGTCCTCCCGCCGGATCCAGCACGTCATCACCGGGCGCAATCGCCGGCGGCTATTGGCTGCGCACCCTGGCGCCGCATCTGACGGCCCCAGCACCGAAGCCAGCAGCCAATGCGCGTGGGCGGGGCCGGGCGGCTGCGGCGCATCTCGATTGCTCGCGGATCCAGACAGACGTCGCTCGGACGCGCGCGCGTGTGCCGACGGGCCGGCGCATTCATCGCAGCCGGCGGCGGCGCGCGCGCGAAGGGGGACTGCGCGCCTGGGGGGAGGGACGGCTGGCGCCACGCGGCTCTCCAAAGGCGCATGTCCCAGCCCGCGACACGGGCTGCGCTGCAGGCGCGCGTCCCTCTTTTGGCCGGGCCCTTGTGGGCGGCGACGACGCGTGATTGGCCGGGCGTCTGGCGCGCCTCGATTTTCAGCAGTGACCCGCTACCATCACCGCGCCTGGCTCTGCTGTGCAGGTGCCGCGCGGCGGCGGGCGGCTCCGCCCGGTATATAAAGGGGCATGCGCGGGCGCCGCGTCACGCAGCCCCAGCTGCCGCCTCCTCCTGACCCTGATTATCGCTGTTTTTCTGCACCTGTGGCCCGTGTTCTTGCTGAACAACACTTACCACCGCAACACCCACCACTACCACCACCCGTCATCATGTCTGGCCGCGGCAAGGGAGGCAAGGGGCTCGGAAAGGGAGGAGCCAAGCGTCACCGCAAGATCCTTCGCGACAACATCCAGGGCATCACCAAGCCGGCCATCCGCCGTCTCGCGCGCCGTGGCGGTGTCAAGCGTATCTCGGGCCTCATCTACGAGGAGACCCGCGGCGTCCTCAAGGTCTTCCTGGAGAACGTCATCCGCGACGCCGTGACGTACACCGAGCACGCCAAGCGCAAGACCGTCACGTCGCTCGACGTTGTCTACGCGCTCAAGCGCCAGGGCCGCACCCTGTACGGCTTTGGCGGCTAAGCGCCGTGCTGCTGCACCGAGCCACGCGTGCTCTGCTCGCGCTCGTGCACCGCTCCTCGCAACTACGCCCGCAATAGTCTCTGTAAATTACGGCAATTAAATTCCATTACGTGGACCTCACTGCTTGTGTCTGCCGCGCGGCCGGCTGGTCGGGTGCGCTGGCGTAGGCAGGCCCCGCTGTGATGAATGCGTGGCTGGCGGCGCATGCATGCAATCTTGCGGCCAGAGCAGCCTTTGCACAGTGGCGCGCTCCCTCTGCACACCCGCCAACCAGCCAGCCAGCCAGTGGGGGCTGGGCTGGTCTTTTTGGCTGCGCGGTCGCGAAAGGACTCCTTTCCAGCCCACCCATTTCGCGCTGATTGTCAATCGCTGGCTCCATTGCTTGCTTATTTCTCTTCCTTCTTCTCGTCCGACTGGGTGCGGGCTCTTCGGCGCTGTCGTAGACTCTGCCTTGCGTTCTTGCGGCAGCTGCGGTTCTCGGTTGCTGTCGCGGTCGGCAGCAGCAGCAGCTCCTCGTTTCATCGCAGATAATGGCCAGCGACAGTGCATCCGGCGCTGCGGCGCCCGGAATTATAGTGAATCGACCTGACGGAAACGTGCAAAATGCGCCGCTGCTCGGCGAATGCAGCGCCGGCGAGCCCGATGCGGCCTGTAGCGACCAGTCGTCGTCCGTGCCCTCCTACCTCCATACGCCGGCCGAGCCGTACAACGGCAGCGGTGGCGTCAGCAGCAACACCGGCACAGCTGGCCCTGTCGACGCGTCGCCAGCCGACGCCTGGCAGCTTCAGTTCGGGGCCGAGGCGCAGCAGAGCGTAGGTGGCGCGGGTGACGGCGACATGCAAGAAATGGTGCTGAACGCCATGGCGAGCGCGTTGCTGAGCGACATCAACGCTGCCGATATGGTCCCCGGCAGCATGTGGTATCTCGTGGACCGCAGGTGGTACACTGCGTGGCAGGAAGCGGCGAGCGGGCTGGTGCCGGCCAAGGTGAAGCCGATGGACTACACATCGCTTTTCGATGCGGACGGCAGGCTTCTGCCAAACCTCAAGCTGTGCGAAGACGTGGAGGCGGTGCCCGAGAGCGTGTGGACCAAGATGATTACGCTCTACGGCGTCGACGGGTCGCAAGCAAACGCGCATCGAGTTGTGGCCAGCAGCACCGAGTGCAGCCAGGCGGCGATTGAGCTCTATCCGCCGTCGGTGTACATGGTCGAAAGGGGCCTGCTTGGATCCGCGAACAAGGACGATACCTGCCGCATAGACTTGTCGCTCAGTGCGTCGCTGGCAGATCTCAAGCGACTACTCCTCTTGGCCGCTGACCTCAGTAGCGAGGTGGTCCCGCTCAAGTCTGTCGTACTGTTCCGCCCTGTTGCCCGCGCCGCCGGTGGGGCGGGCGGGTGCCCAGGTAGGACTGGCGCGCAGCAGCAACTGCTGCCGACATACGAGGCCACCGTGGCAGACGATGACGCTCTTACCGCCGGGCTGAGCGGCGCAGCGGCGTCGCACATCGAACGGATTGATGCTGAGGACTTCACATCACTGATGGCTTCGGGAATCCTACCCGGCTCCACCCTGCTTTTTGAGTTTGCCGAAACCTCTGGCGAGCCGTCGGCTGCCAGCGTGGCGTCCGAGGACGAATGCTCCATTGCCCGGCACATGGCCATGGGAGACGGCGATGGTGTCTCGGAAGAAGGCGGCTCGGACGTAACCGTGGCGGTCTCTGGTGTCAAGCACCCCAGCTGGAAAGCGCGCAACTTTGGAGACCGTCTTCCGTCACCCGGATCCGACGACGGCGACGCCAGCATGGGTGTTGCCAGTGCGGCGATGGAAGCATCGCCGTCCGCGGTGCGCGTGCACTACCTTTGCGGGCTGAACAACCTGGGCAACACGTGCTTCATGAACTCGGCGCTGCAATGTCTGGGCCACTTCAGCGACCTCACGCAGTACTTTGTATCGAATGTGCATCTGCGGGAGCTGAATCGCGACAACCCCCTTGGGATGAAGGGCGCGGTGGCATCGGCATACGGGCAGCTGGTCAAGGCCATGTGGGGCGTAGGACAGGGAGCGTACGCGCCGCGGATGTTCAAGCAGACCATTGCGCAGTGGGCGCCGCAGTTCCGCGGGTACAACCAGCAGGACGCCCCCGAGTTCTTGTCGTTCCTCTTGGACGGCATGCACGAGGATCTTAACCGCATCGTGCACAAGCCGTACATTGAGGTGCCCGACGCCAACGGGCGGCCCGACGCCGAAATTGCCGACGAGCAGTGGGACATCTACAAGCGCCGCAATGACAGCGTGGTGGTCGACCTGTTCCAGGGCCAGTTCCGCAGCACGCTGGTGTGTCCAGTGTGCAACCACGTCTCGGTGATGTTTGACCCGTTCATGTACCTGACCCTGCCGCTGCCCGTGCAGCGCCAAAAGTGGATCGAGGTGATGTTTGTCCCGGCCGACCCTACGGTCTACGCGATGCACATGCACCTGCGAGCCAGAAAGGACGACTCCATCAAGCAGCTGAAGCAAATGGTGGGTCACTTTGCCCAGTGCGATCCGGCGCGCCTGCTGGCCTGCGATATCCTATCCACAAGTATCTACTCGGTTTACAGCGACGCAGACAGCCTTGGCGATATCCGCGAGAACGACGTTGTGCATGTATACGAGCTGGGCACCGACGCGGCCAAGGTGGCTGCCGATCCCTCGAGCGACCCCGCTGCCGTTGTACAGCTGATCTGCAGCCGGCCCAGCACGTCGTCGTCGTCGTCAGCTTCATACGCTTACGGCAGCTACAGCTACGGCCCCGAAATCGTGACCAAGCCCCTCTTCCTGACGCTGCCGAGTGGCGAGCTGACCCTGGGTGAGCTATACCTGCAAATCGCCGCTGCGTTGTCCCGCTGGACCGCCGTCGACATGTCCAAGATCACGCACCAGCTACAGGAGGCGTGCGCGGGGGCCGAGTGCGGGGCCAGCGAGAGGCTTCTGGAGCTGCTTGGCCAAGCGGCGTTCCTCCGTGTGCACCGTGGCACTTCCGCAGCGTCGTCGATCTCTGGCCGTGCGCCGTACCGCAACTTGTCATCGGTGTCCTCGTACGCGTACACTGGGCGGCGCAACCCCGGCGCACAGGATGCGTTCCGAGCATTCGAGGACCGCTTAACCAACAGCTCGTGCGAACCGCTGGTCAAGGCCAGAGACAGCAAGCGGGAAAAGGACAGCGTCGTGCCGACCGGGCAGCAGCCTGCCAACGACCCTGCAGCCGCCCCTGTCATGGATGGAGCGGTGCTGCTGTCCGATACATCAGCAGAGGCAGTGGCGGCGGCGGCCACCGATGTGGGCCGCGGCATCTCGCGGCGCAGGGGCCGGTCTATTAGAGGCGCTGACGGCTATCCGTCCCAATGGGACAGCTCGTCGGACAATGACGGAGACTGCGCAATGCACGGGACTCCGAAGCGCGCGCGCTCGGACAACGGAAGCGACAGTGAGACAAAGGGTTCTTCGAGCTGGGACGTACCAGAAAGTTCCTCGGCAGCAGGCTGGCAGGAACCAGACACCCCGATGGACGGTGCGGGCAGCAGCGATGCCTGGGCTGGCATTATACCCGACCCGCCGCAGATGCTGAGCGCTAGCGACTGCCCAGGAAAGGCAGACGTTGCCGGCGTCGGAGAGGCTGGGAGTAGCTCAGACGACGACATGGCGTCCGCCACCGCCGCATTGTCGTTCTCGGACCTGCTTGGGACCAAGGTTCAGCTCGGCACCGGCGACACACTCGTGTGTGAGTGGAGCGAGGAAGGCACCAGGGCCTTGCTTGCGGAGTTGACTGGCGGGCAGGGCAGGGCAGCTATCGATCCGGTCAAGGGGATGTTTGACCTTGGTCGCACCGACGCATTCAGGATGCCAGAGATCGAGGACGTGACACTGTACAAGGACCTGGAGCCCGCTGGGCGCGTGGGCCTTGGCCAGCAGCCGCGGGAGGCTTCACGGCAGCCAGCAGCCCACGGCCAAAAGCAGAAGCAGGTCTCGCTGGAGGACTGCCTGAGCGAGTTTACGCGGTCGGAGAAGCTTGGCGAGGAGGACCCGTGGTACTGCAGCAGGTGCAAGGAGCACCAGCAGGCGACCAAAAAGTTCGACCTGTGGCGGGTGCCTGAGATCTTGATCGTGCACCTGAAGCGTTTCCAGCACTCGCGCGCGTGGCGCGACAAGATCGATGCATTTGTGGACTTCCCACTGGCGGGGCTTGATCTGACGCAAAAGGTGGCCGGGCCGAACGGTAGCGAGCTGGTCTACGATCTGCACGCAGTCTGCAACCACTTTGGCGGCCTGGGCGGCGGCCACTATACGGCGTACGCGCACAGCCCCGAAGACGGCAAGTGGTACGACTTTAACGACAGCCACGTGTCGGCGATGCACGATGCCGCAGGTGTGGTGACAGAAGCGGCGTACATGCTGTTCTACCGCCTGCGCCCTGCTTCATCACAGCAGGCACCATTGTCACAGGACGGGCCCTCCTCAACCACATCCAAAATCGAGCAGCTAATTGCTCAGTGCAAGGAGGAGGCGGCTGCGCGGGCTGCGAGAGGCGAACCGGAGGAAGACGAGTTGGAGCCGGCCTTTGACATGCGCTGGCAATCGCCGCGTGCCATGATCCTCACGAGCGACGAGAGCGACGGCAGTGGCGACATGCAGTCTGCCGCGAACGTCCGTGCCCTGGTCGCCATCGGGCCAGCTGGAATGGACTCGCCGCGCAGCGACGTCGGCAGCGTTGGTGACATGGACTCTGATTGCCCGCTCGCACCAGCCGGCACGCCGCCGTACAGCGAGCTCGACGACTCTGTCCCCGCAGCATCGCGCAGCAGCGCGTCTGAGGAGGAGGACCCCCAAATGCTCTGAGCGGCGCTGGCCGTGGCTAAAATTGAAGCACATCTGGTGTCTTTGGCTTCAGTCTACTGTTGTCTTGCTAAAGAGTTTGTGTTAGGCCAAAATGAGGTTTACGGGAGAGTGGTGGCGTTTGCGGAGGATGAGTGGTGGGGTTTGTGCCGGCCGGGATGTGTTGTTGGCGGTGGTGGTTTTGCGTCAGTTGGATGTGGTCTGATACACGGCTCGTTAGTGTCACTAGTGCTTTCCACAAGCTGTTTATTCCACCTGCAATGGTATCTACAACAGAATGCCTGCACACTTCAACCATCCTCACATGAGGCGGCTATAGCTCTCTTGCACAGACATCTGCGCTGCCAGGAATGGACTGTGCCATCTCCCCATCAGCCAGGAAGAGGCACACTGCAGCTCAGAAAGCATCGCCGCACACACCACGCCCCACACAACACAATCCCGCCCCTCACTCGCCACAAATGCTGCCATTCACACATGCAAACTCACTTCTGTCCTAACGCAAACTCTTTTGCAAAACAACAGTACAACTAATACGGAACACAGTACGCATTTCTGATCTTTACATCCCCGAGGGGCCGGTCGCCCTTGTCGGTGGCAACCTGGCCCATGTTCTTGACGATGCCCATGCCTGCTGCGACCCTGCCAAACACCGTGTGTTTGCCGTCAAGGTGTGGCGTCGGGGCCAGCGTGATGAAGAACTGGCTGCCGTTCGTGTTGGGCCCGCTGTTGGCCATGCTCAGCACGCCGGCCCCGGTGTGCTTGAGACTCTTGGTGATCTCATCCGCAAACTTGCGCCCGTATATCGACTCCCCGCCCCTGCCGGTCCCAGTCGGATCGCCGCCCTGGATCATAAAGTCGTGTATGATGCGGTGGAAGACGACGTTGTTGTAGTAACCTCGCTGCGCCAGCGTGTAAAAGTTTGTGCACGTCGTTGGCGCCTCGTCCCAGTAGAGTTCCAGGGTTATCGCGCCGAGGGTTGTCTCTAGGACAACGTTTCCCTTCTCCATGCCTTTAGGGGTACAGTGCTGTTTTGTATTAAGCGACACAGTGGGCGTCAGAAAGTGGTTCCTTCTTTACACGCAGTTGTGGCGTGTGCGAGGCAAGATCAGAGACAGGCGGAGGAGCTGGTTCGGCCTCACATGCCGGCCCTGGTGCGCCCGATGTTGTGCTGTCCAACCAGGAGCCACGGGAATTACGGGGAGCGCTTCTTCGCGGCCGGCGCCAGGAGCCGCCACGGGCCTCGCCACTGTCACACCTCCTGGAGCTGCCGCCGGAGATCTAGGATCTGGTTGCGGTGGTCCTCTGGGAGCTGTGCAAGCTGCTCGTCTGTCAGGCTGAGCAGCTGCTGCAGGACCTCGGCGTTGTCCATCTCGGCCACCGGGTCTGGCCCCGGTGCCGGCGATGCTTGGCTTGGCTGTGCAGATGGGGGCTCGTACGCTTGCTGTGGGTAGGTCGCGTCGTAGTCGGCAGCGCGCGGAGAGTACGGCTGGTGTTGCTGTGGGAGTGGCGCCGTGCCATGCGCGGGCGGGTGGTGGGCGGCGCCGTGGCTGCCTCTGATGCGGCCCAGAACGTTCTCGTCGACCATGTTCAGGGACTCGAGGGCGACAAGCAGCGCATGCGCAAGCGCAGGGTTCCTCACCAGCTCCTCTCGTGCCTTGTGGACATTGACGCTGGCAAACGAGCGGAACTGCCCAACGAACTCCCGCCTCTGGCGCCCGTCCAGGCCGTCCACAACCGCCGCCACCTGGTCCGGTGCAATTGACCGAAGCTGCGGGAGCACCGGCGCGTTCGACTCGATGACTGCGGTGCGCGTGAGCAGCGTCCCGCCATTGCCGCCGCTAAGTGCCGTCCCATCAGTGCCTAGGTATCGCCGCACCCTATCGCGGTCTGCGTAGCCGATCTTGATATTCCGCCCGTCAACAAGCGTGTCGTTGAGATTCTTGATTGCGCTCGCGGCGATGTTCCTGTCGGCGTACTGGCAGAACCCAAAGCCCTTGGCCCGGTTCGTGATCGGGTCAAACACGAGCTGGATGTCCACCACCGGCCCCGCCAGCTCTAGCATCTTCCTCAGCTGCTCCTCTGTCGTCCCGTATGCGACATTGCCAATAAAGACAATGTCGCTCGGCGGCGAGTCCATCCTGAATTCCATGACCACTCAACGCCGCCCCGTATGTAACGCTCCCGTGCTGACCAGGTGAGATATCCAAAGAACCGTGCTTGCCGCAGGGGCTGCGCAGCCTCGCGCGGGGGCGTTGAGTCGCGTACCCTCGGTGCGCAGCTTCTGGCGTCTATGGGGTATCCCACGTGGAGGATGCCGAATCGTGGTGCCGGTTTTTTGGTGCAGGGCTTTCTGGCGCTCGGCGGCTCCATTGGCACCGTCGTCCCTCTCCTCCACTTCGCCCAAGGACACTATTCCGCACCCAGCCGCGCGATCCACCTCTCTCCTTGCAGTGTGTTTGGCCGATGCCCGCCTCTGACGCAGTTGACAGCGGTCCCTGGGACGCCAAGGTCCAGCAGTACCACGGCGGCCAGGACTGGGCACACATCGACAACTTTGTCGAGGACTTTAGTGTCACGACGAACGCCTTTGGTATGCCCGAATCGGCAAAGGCCGCGGCCACCCATGCAATCGGCCACAGCCACCATTACCCGCCCGCCGACCAGGAGCCGGCACGGTCTTCGCTGGCGCGCTTTCTGTGGCCCACCGACGCCGAGTGCGCTGCCGAGAAGGATCGCCTTATCCTGGGCAACGGCGCCAGCGAGCTCATCGACCTCGTTATCCGCATGGCTCCCGCTGGCACCTGGAAGCCCGGACCGTTCCGCGCGCAGTACAAGGAGTACGAGCGCTCTGCACGCAACAACGGCATGGATCTGCTCGCAACCGACACGCCCGATAAAGCAAACATCGCGTGCATAGTCAACCCATGCAACCCAACGGGCGACTATCTCGATCTGCCCGAGCTCAAGCGCTGGATAGATGCGAACGTGCTCCCAGGCGGGTATGTGGTGGTGGACGAGTCGATGCAGCCGTGGCACTCGCCCGGGTTCCGCGCGCACTCGCTGACCAGCCAGCACGGCTTCGTTAAGCAGATGCTGGAGGAACAGGGGGTCGCCGTGTTTGTCGTGCACTCATGGACAAAGCTGTGGTGCTGCACCGGGCTGCGCCTCGGTTCGGTGGTGTGCCCATCCGCCGACCACATGCGCGCAATCAAGAAGGCACAGGTGCCATGGTCGGTCAATGTCGTTGCATTGGCTTTCCTCGATGCTGTCGTTGCCGACGACGCATACCTGCAGAAGACGTGGCAGATGACGCCGGTCTGGCGCCAGCAGACAGTCAGCCGCATCGCGCAGATGTTCCCTGAATGGGAGTGCCACGGCCGCGATTTCCTCTCGTGGATCTGGGTGGACACAAAGTCCGAAGATGTCGCCCGGAGGGCCATCGAGCTGGCGCGTGCTGCCGGTGTGCCGGTCAGGAGCGGGCTCCCCGGATACAACCACCCCACGTTTGTCCGCCTGGCTGTTCGCGAGCCGACAAAGGTCGACGTGCTGCTCGACGCATGGAGAGCGCTGTAGCTTCTCTTCCAGTTTGTACCCGACAAGGAACGGCCATACAGATGATAGCCCCACCAGTGCAGGGGGCCACTGGACATGTCGCCGCCTTGGCCCGCTCTGGTGCGCCAGAGTGGCACGCCGCTGCTTACGCTTGCCGAGATCGGCTGCCGCTGCCGCAGCAGTG
>JANBOI010000338.1:0-10209 GCA_027595825.1 Coemansia biformis
GTCCACAACAAGGTTACGGTATAGTCGATAAGCAATTGGTGGATGGCCGGATTCACTTTAGCCAACAGCGCCTTGAGATTCTCTTCGATGTTGATATACGTTTCGCCGTTGTTGATAACTATTTCCACAAATCCATGGATGATAGTATCATCACAATGATCCGCATAAACTACATCAGCTACAATACCTGTTCTAGGTCCTACGTCCGTACTATCCGAAAACAGAGACATTGTGGACAAGCAGGTGGATGAGGGGCCAACAGGTGCAAAAGAGGACACAGGGCGGCTAGCGTGGATAGAGGTGGGGATGGAAATCTGTGCTCATCCCTGCCTCCACCTTCTTGCTTTAAATAGTGTTCGCTCACTGGCTTGCAAGCTGTCAAACACGCCAATCGCCACTCTTACAGGCGCCAAAATGTGGCCACCGTGTTCAGCCAAGCGCCCACCCTTCCCTCCTCCCCCCCAACAAAGGCAGCATGCACTTGTGCTGCAGCGTGGGCGCCGCCTGGCCAGTCACCGCCTGCTGACCGCCACAGCCTTGTGGCAAAGGGATGAGAAGGGTTTGGGCACGGGCAGTGCGGATGTCGGCCGCCCCCATCGTTGCTGTAGAAAGGACGACAACGCTGGCCGGGGGAAAAGTCACCACTTGGGCGGGAAGGCCGGGCACGCCTGCCGCTTATCTGGCCGCGATAAACCCAACGTGGGCGACGCAGTGCAAGGCGCAAGCCACTGAACGTTGGGGGTGTGACTTTACACATGAGCGACCTTGGCTCGCACACGGGGGGCCCAAAGTGCAGGCTTGGCTGTCTTGTTTGGCGATCTGGGCTGGAACGCTGCTCCCTGCGGAGAAGCTGTCATTTTCATGTGTGCCGCCTCTCGGTAAGGGATCTTGTCCCTATCTAATGACACCAAACACCAATGGGGTGTATGCACGCTACACTTTACCTAGTACACTTCGCATGTACACTTTGCAGCGCATTTGACCATTACCGATCGTGTTGTCATTTTCTCCTTACTCGCCGGATCGCACATCCGACTTGACATGAGTTGGGAGCCAGTACGTACGGTCGGGCCTGGTACTGTTATCGGAAGGTGAGCACACACGCTTTGGAGTGCATAAGCAGTCCCCACAGGATCCAGGTGGAGCCGGCATTATTAGTCACACTGGTGTACTTGCCAGCAGACCGGCACAGTAATGCAGGCAGACATGATGGCAAGAAATATTAATTGCAAGGAAAGCTATCGCTGCCTTGCGGAATGACAAAGCAGCAGATGAAATGACAAGTGGGAAAGTGGCAACGCGCCAGCTAGTAGCTGATGGTCGCCACAGGCTCGCTGTTGAAGTTGTAGACGGTGTACTGGTTGGGGTTGGCCTGGTCGATGATAGCAACAAGCTCATCAGCACTGTCAACCCAGGTCTCAATGCCAGTGCCAGCCGCGGAGAATCCGCCGGGCGGAACAGTGTAGATACCATCTATGCCCGCGATACCAGCCTCCAGGATAGCAGCGCTGGGTTGGGCCTGGTCAATCAGCAGCGTCGCGCTGTTCGCCGGGTTGACAAAGGTCATCAGGTAGTGGGCAGGCTCGGAGGATGGAGTGGCCGTGTGCGACTCGTACGGGCGGCTGATAGTAGTAAGTGGGCTGCCGTCAGAGTTGTAGATGGTGTAGTAGTTTGGATGGGCATAGTCAATGACCGCCTTGATGCCGTCGTGGACGTCGACCCAAGTGTCGATGCCCGATCCGGACGCAGCGTCATTTGCGTCGTAGATGCCGTCAACTCCAGGAATGCCAATGAGGAAGCCAGCCAGATCATCGTTGGCATAGTCAATCAGCAGCGTGTAGTCATTCTTGTTGGTGAACGTGCGCAGGTTGTGCTCTGGCTGGTCGCTGTGCGTCGTAGTGGGCGTCGGTGCAGCGGGAACACGCCTGGTAGGTGTCATGCCTGACATCGCGGGGGCGGCGGCGGCCAGGGGCGCGACGAGCAGAGCGGCGATTCCGAAGGCGGCCTTCATTGCTGTGGCTGGTGCTCGCAAGGTAGCGGTGGTGGTGGTGTGGCCGTGTGCTGTTGATGGTGCTGGTATGAGCAGGTAGTGGGTGGTTGTGAGATAGATGAGGACCGTGCACCAGTGGTGCCAGGCCCTTTTATAAGTCGCAACGCTCGGGGAGAGGGAGGATGCATACACACAACGCGGACCTTGCCAGCGGCCCAAACACGCAGCTCACGGGCGCGCTGGGAAAACAAGTGGGCCCTCCTTGCCTCGCGACCATGCCAAGAGCCACCTGCGGAATAGCGGTGCCCAACCATGCTTCCCCGCCCGAGTTCCAGAAGCTGGGGGGTCCGGTACGATGAGGAAAGTGCGGGGCCTGCGGCGCCAAGCCACCGCTCCCCTCACTTCCTACTGGCTGAGCATGCGACGCTGTGCGCAGCAGCTCGTGGCGAGCGGAAATCAGGCGGAATTTGCGCGCTTGGCTGCGTCGGGCCTTCCATCGTCGCATGTCCAAGACGTCGGCCCCTGCTGTGCCGGCGCTTGACTCTGGTGCGTACGAGGCCCTGGGCTGCCAAGGGAACGCGCATGTCCGCTTCGGGGGGCCCAAACAGCGCCTGGTTGCAAGGGGCATGGGCCTGGCTATTGCAACGCCTTGGACGCAGCTTTTCGCGCCTGCGGCTACGTCATTGCACCGAGCGCGGGAAATCAGCATGGCCGAGTCCAAACCCGAATGCACGCCAGGGCTGAACTAGTCCGCCATTTGCTCGCCACGGGCGATGCGGAGTTTCAGCTGCGACGCGTCAGGGATGCAGAAACAAAGGGGGGTATGCTGTGCTTGTCCGTCTAGAAATAGAGAAGAATAGAGTGGACTAGCGCGCGAGGCGACATAAATAGATCCAAGTCATCCGCAGGCAATAGAGTTGCCAGGCACCGGGATGCACCGTGTTCCCTGGCCACAGGCGCGAATGGTGCCCCACCTGCTGTTTACGCACGTGTCGAAGCTTGCACCATCGGGAGTGCAGCGGAAAGTGCCTGGTGCACACCACATGTCTCCATTTTGGTACTTGTCCACGTTGCTGTCATTGCTACTCCCTGCTGCCGGCGTCTCGGGAGCTGGCTGCTGCTGGCTTGTCGCTGCGTTAGTGCTCTGGGACAACGCAGGCTCCGCCGAGTACGATGAAGTAGACTCGGCAGAGGCGCTGCTGCTGCCGGTCGCCTGACTTTGGGCTGTGGAATGTAACTTGGACTCTAGCGTAGCCGAGCTCGACTCCTCGTGCGTCAGCAGCCAGCTTGTGCGCTCCTGGTGCGACGATGAGCCTGATTCCTCTGACGAGGAGCCAATGCTGCTGGATTCACCCACAGTCGGGCTAGAATCAAAGTTTGAAGTGCCGCTGGAGCTATCCACAGACGATAGCGATGTGTGCGATGAGCTCGAGTCGCTGGACTTTGACGCAGCCTTTGTTGGTTGCTTGTCAGTGAAATTTATCCCGAATAGTCCCCCGAATAGCCTGCCCGCACCACCATCGATGCCACTCCACGCAACGCCATTGTCATCCTCGCTCTCCGACTGGCCGCCAAACCAATTCACCCCGTCGATAGGCCCACTGCTTTGCTCCGAGGCCGAGGACTGCAGTTCGGACAGTATGGATTCACCACCCTTGCTGCGACTCGGCCATGAGAACTCGTCGATTGATATGGTGTGCTCTGTGCGCTCAGCAGAATCCTTGTCCAGCGATCCCAAATCAGCCGCCTCCGACAGCGAGTCCGACTGTGAAACCTCCACCCCAAAGAAGCCACGCTTCTCCAGCCCCGAGTCGCGGGCGGCCACAGCTCCTGTCGTAGGCATCACATGCAGGCGCATTGGCTTGTCCTGGGTCTCAGCTGCAACAGACGCTGGAGGCGTAGACCCAGCTGCGGCAGGCTCGGTCCATGTCCCTGCTGGTGATGCTGACGCAGCTGTGGAAGCCCCGGTACAGCCGCTGGGCCTACTTCCGCCGTCGCTAATGGACATGGGCGACCATGTAGCGGCTGCGGGAAAGGCTGGCTGGGGCAATGTGCTGGATGGAGCCGAAGCTACTCCCAGGCGGAAGAAAGGGAAGCAGTCTGCAATGACCGTGTGGAACGGGAAGCGGTATGTATGAACGCAAGCGCTGGAGGTTGCTGTTGCTGGTGTAGGCTCAACACTGCTTGTGTCGGGTGTCTTTGACGACGAGTGATTGGCTGCGGCTTGGAGCACGCAGAGGCCCAGCAATGCCAGTGCGTTCGCCTTCATGGTGGCTATATGTTTCGAGGTGCCGGAAGAGATGCAGCAGAACGAGGGCGAAGAGAAACGGCACTTGCCACACCGTTCCTCTTTTGACTACCGCTCTTCTGCAGTGTGGCATGTAATCAGCCGTGCACCCTGTATAGCGCTCTCCTTGGACCGGCGCAGTAATGTCTCATATGCGCGATTTCATCACATCGGCTGCTGCCTCTCGCCGGTCAAAGCGGCAGCCGCAGCCGACATCCACAGTAGCGGCTGCGCCAGATATGCGCTTCGGCAAAAAGAAATTTAAAAGCAGTATCGGCCGCCACGGCAGGGCTGTGCTGATGCTGAGCCAAAAACGGCGTGGGTTGGACATGCAGGGAAGCAAAGAAAAGAAACGGCTTACTCGGTCTTGCTGGACTTTTTGCCCATCCTGGCCATTGGCCCGGGCACTGTCGATGACAGTCCCATGCGCATCCGGCTGAGCACTGATGCCAGCGCAAACACCACGAGGAGCACGGATGCAATGACCAGCGGTTTTTGCCACAGCGAGCCCGCCGAGTAGCTGTAGGTCACCAGTACATGGGCGTTGCTTGTGCCTGGCGACACCCGGCGTTGCTCGATAACCACCACCGTGCGCCCGGTCGAGTCAAAGTAGTAGGAGGTCGGCTGCATGCTGACACCGTCAACATCAAAGGGCGTGCGGACGTCAATATCGGCGGCGCCTTCTGGCAGCGTGATACGCAGCTCGTAGTTGGAAATCGCAACGTTTTGCGAGTCAAACGCCGTGAGCGGGACCATTTCGCTCTGCGCCGAGCTGGCCGTTATCGCCCCAATGAACGGAACACGCAGCATGTGTCTCGAGCGGCGCGTGGGGTCGACCTTGAGATATCCGCCCAGGGGCACGCTGTACCCATGCCACCAGGTGTAGTTCCACCCGCCAGCAAGCGGGTAACGCGGCTTGAGCTGCATGACCTTGAACGGCTGCTCGCCCTTGGGCCTGTGTCTACCAGTAACTGCCGACGTGGACACATTGCCAATCTCATCGACCACATACAGGTTCCGCGCGGCTGCCGGGACCTTGACAAGCAGCAGCTTCACAAAGTTGTCGCGCGCTTTCATGAATCTGGAGACCGTCTGCTTGACCTTGTCAAAGTCCCCATCGATCCCTGGGCCGCGGTTGCGCAGCGCATAGTGCTCGAGGACATTCAGGTCGTCAGCCCAGTGGCTGACAAAGTACTCGCGCCGGTGAGTCAGCGCCTCCACCTGCTCCGCGTTATCGGTGAATCTGACCTCTGCGCGCATGCCGCCCAGCCCTGGCTCGTCCCGGGCGTCGCCATCCGTGAACGGGCCAAACGTCACAGCCTTTTTGTCCTTTGTTGCGCCGCCGCCAGCGGCAATCTGGGTAAAGTCGCGGATATCGCCACGCGTACGCACCACCGTCTTTTGCTTCTTGGTCGAGTATACAGACTGTACCAGCACGTCGTCGGCCCACTCCCAGCCCTGGTTCTCCGCTTGCCCAACCGCCGCCGGCCGTGGCGCAACCGTGTTAAGGAAGACATAGTCGACGTTGAGGCTTATCTTTTCCCCGGGCTGGAGAGCGTGGCTGAACGACGCCTGGTACAGCTGGGCACCGCCATTGCCGTCTGCGTCGTCCTCGCTCCCTAGCTTGGTCACCTCCAGCTCGACGCCGCTCTTGCGCTCGCGCACGGAAAGGTGTGCCAGGCTGTCGCGCTTGGCAGCAGAAACCACAACCACATACGACTTGTACGCCTTGCTGTCGTGTTCGTTTTGCACAACAACGCCGACCTGCTCCTTGACGGCTGGTAGGGCTCGAAGATCCACTGTGCGGATTACATTTGTGTTCACCAGTCCACTACGCACGACGCCACGGCTGCTGGTCGCTGCTGCTGCAGCGGCCGCAAGCAGCAAATGCAAGAGCAGAGTCAACAGCGCCCTCATCGTGCCGCGCAATGAACGAAACAAGGGGTGCGCTGCAAATGCGCGAGAAGAGAAAAGCAACCCAGCATGTGCCGCCCAATCGTGCGCCACCACTTGCATCACACGCCGTCCCTCACTCCAGCTGATCTGGCGCCGGACGCATGCCTGCCCAGATCACAGGAACCGTCACCCGTGGTAGCCTGCATGGAGAGATCGGGCAGCTCGTTGCGCGCAGTGGCCGCCGAGAATTGGTCGCTGACAGGCCGTTTTGGATTGCCAGCGATAGCTCTGCGTCGCATTAGTCGGGCAAGCAGTGCGTGCGCGCGCCGCCTGGAACTTCGATCGGCTGAAAGTGACGCGCCCCGTTTAGGGCGGTGCAAAGTGAAACGTGCACCCGCCCCACCCACATTTTGAAGGTGCCTAGACCCTTTCCACGCTGCAGGACTCCAGGGCATTGGGCGACGGCAAGGCGGTTTCACTGACCGTCACTGCACAAGCCGCAGTCTCGGCCCGCACGTCAATGCTGGTATTTCATGCACAAAGCCAGTGGTCTGAGCATCGCAGCGGATGAAATGCACAGGAGGAGGGGGAGCGCATCAATCAGGCACGGAACCGGCTGGCAAGAATGGCGTGAGCTGCTCCCCCCTCGCAGCTTTCCTGTGCATTGGAGGAGGAGTGGATCTCGAGCGCCTCGCATGGCTGCCACGCAATGATGCTTCATTTGGGGTCGCGCATTGTCCATGAATCGACTGACTTGCGTCCTGCGCCCAGGCAAGTGCAACATGCCCTCGCCTCGCCCCTTGGGCACCGCTGCTTGGCCTCGCTCGAGCCCCAAAGGCGTGACTTGCATGGAACTCTGGCGTCGCTGCTGGCCAGCCGTTCGAGGCCCCGCATATTAGAATATGTCTGTGGCCTTCCTCCTTCCATCCCGCCCTTGTTCCCCGCGCCCCATCCAGGCACCCCTGCCCGCTTGACAGAATGTCTATAAATTGCGGCCCTGGCCGCGGCCCATCCACAGCGAGGACTGGCAAGCCCTCGTCATCAACCACCAGCGTTAGTACCATTACTCCGTCCCGTCGGAACAACACAGTCGCCAACAATGCTGTCGAAGATCGGAGTCATTGCCCTCCTCGCCGTGGCCGCCCTGGCCCAGGACGCGGCCGCCACCGCCGCAGCTTCCGGCGCGTCGGTTGTCGTTGGGACCACTGCATCAGCCGTTGTGCAGACAACCGCAGTCATCTCGATTGAGGCGACGACCGCTGCTGCTGGTGTTCCTAAAGCTACGGACTCTGCTGCTGCTGCCGCTGATTCTGTATCGACGGCGGATGTGACCGTCGTTGTTTCTGCGATTGGAGGCCGTACCGCGGACGGATCCGCAGACTCGGCGGTTGCTACGACCAGCGCTTCCGATAAGGCCGCTGAATCCTCGGATGATGCGGTGGCTACGCCCGAGGCATCCCCCGCTGCTGACACCGCTGCCGCGGCCGACACCACCGCTGCTGCTGCTGCCGCTGCCGACACCACCGCTGCTGCTGCTGCCGACACCGCCACCGCTGCCGATACCACCGCCGCTGCTCCTGCGATAAAGGCACTGAAGAGGGACTACAACAGTGCAAGCAGCGAGTCCTCGGAGGAACCCGCTCCTTACTCTCAGGTTGAGCCTTCGTCAACGTCGTCGTCGTCGTCCTCGGCATCATAGTCGTCCTCGTCGTCCGCGTCGTCCGAGTCGTCTTCGTCGGCACCTTATTCCCATGTCGAATCCTCCTCGGAGGAAGCTTCCTCTAGCCAGGCCGTATATTCCTCGTCGGAGGAAGCTTCTTCCAGCCAGGCCGAGTCTTCCTCGTCGGAGGAGGCTTCCTCCACCAAGGCCGTATATTCCTCGTCGGCGGAAGCTTCATCCAGCCAGGCCGTATATTCCTCGTCGGCGGCGGCCTCATCCAGCCAGGCTGTATATTCCTCGTCGGCGGAAGCTTCTTCCAGCCAGGCCGAGTCCTCCTCGTCGGAGGAGGCTTCCTCCACCAAGGCCGAGTATTCCTCGGAGGAGGAGGAGGAAGAGGAGGATCCCTACAAGGCCGCACCCCAGGACGACGATGCTGCACCCCAGTCGCAGGCTCCGGCACCCGCCAACTACGGCTACATGGTGTAATGCGCTACTAATCGATAGACATCACTGGCCTTGACGCTTGCGGGGTACATTAGCCCGTTAGTGTGTAGATGTGTCGCACCCCCCCCCAAAATAGCTTCACTAATTGGTTCCTAACGAGCAATAGAAGCTGTCAATCTACACATAAACGCGAGTGGCTTGTCTGTCTGGAAGTCTCAAATTCGCCTAGCAACCACTGTCGCGCAGGTTTTAGGCACGGCAAACGTCCATAACTTGCATTGCATTTTCTACTATCGACGTCCTGTAACTCTGACGACGACCCAGCGTGAGCGCTTGGCAAAACACACTCCGTCGTTCGTCTTGCTCCGGGTACCACTCTGAAACATGTCGTTTATGCAGCGGTTTGGACCGCCCCTGGTTGCCGGCGCCCTAGGCGTGGTGATTGCGACATATACCCTCCGACCCCCACTGGAGGATATGAAGCGCGAGGAAACTGCGCACAAGGAGGAAATCAAGCGCGTAATTTCAGAGCAAGACAGGGGACTCGAGGTCTCTGCGTCTGATCGCTCCGCCAAACCCAACTAACAGGCCGTCCACCGGCCGTGTTCACAGAGCAGACACCCTTCTATACTTTTGTTTCAATAACCCAAGTCATGAAAGGAGGTGGCTGAATGCTACAGTTTGTCGCTACGCAGATTTTTGGCAGAGCTCGATGACACGCTTGATGCCAACAAGCCATTTGAGTTCGCCGTCGTAGCCTGCTTGCATAAGGTCCCGGTGAGCATCGGCCGCCTCTGTCAGCAATCCTTTGTCGATAAGCAACGCAATCGTACAGGCAGCGCCAACCAGCTGCGGATCCAGGGCAGGCAGCCGTTCATCAAGCACCTCCAGCCGCTTATTTGTGTCGTCAACCATACGCCTAGTCATTGGCGACGCCGTATCCACGTCTATGCCTTCAACCGCCCGTCTGAGCGCTCGTGTCAGTTCCTCTGCTTGCTCCTGCGTTTGTTCGGGCAGGCTAACCAGAGAGGCTATATCCCGCTTGCAGTTGGTTTCTGTTGCTTCGGCTACCGCCGTGCCATTGGGTGTGACTGCGGCGTCGACAATCATAAACGGCGAGAGCGACGGCGACGGCGATGGGGGCTCATTCGCTGCCTTCTTGGCCGCCGTCTGCTTCTTTTGTGGCTTGAACACGACGGTCGGCGGATCGTTCCAGTGCCCAACATCGGCATGTCCACCGCCGGTAAAGTCCCGGTACGCCGATGACGATGATGCCGCCTTGCGCTCGCTCTCCACCTGGCTCCGCAGGCTGGCCATGGACGCTGTGCTCTGCGTCGGCACCAGGACGCTGCCCTTTGGCGGCATAGATGCCTGGGGTTGCGGCGGCGGCGGCGGCATAGGTGCTGAATGGACCTCACCGAGGCTAGGCGCTGGCTGCTGTTCGGGCTGCTGCTCTTGCTGCTGTGTAGGTGCCAGCGCGGGCGCGACTTCGCCTGTGACCAGCCTCTTCCATAGCGCGAAGAGGGGCATTGCGGCGCGGGGACCAGGGGCGAGACGGATGCCTCGGGGATGCGCTAATGGAGAGCGGTGTGAGCAGCTGCGAATTAAACGGAAAAGCGACAATAGAGGGAAGTGAGGCCGCTGCGGTCCTCGCTGCTTGCGGGCCCGCCGGGACTGTGAGACCTCCGCGCGGCAGCAGGCGCGGGCCCGCTGAAACCGGCCCGCCGCCCACTTGTCTCAGTTCCCCGTGACTGCAACCCTCGAGTCGGCACGGCGCAGTTGCCAGCCAGGTATTTATTGGGCGAGCGGGGCTAATCGCCTGTTGGCTGGGCCGTATGGCCTGTAATCCCGCAAGGAGGCCTGCAGGGCGTGCGGAGCTTGTGGTTGGGCCGTGCCAAACACGATGCCGTCAGTGGGCGGCGCCTGATCAGC
>JANBOI010000339.1:0-10185 GCA_027595825.1 Coemansia biformis
CGTGATCCACGCCAGCTCCGTGCCCGAGCACCTGCGCACCATCGTTACCAGCGCATACGCCGCATCAATGAAGCAGGCGCTGTGGGTGATGCTGCCCTTCCTTGGCCTTGCTCTGCTCCTCGCCCTGGTTCTGAAAAGGGCCTCGACGCCCACCAACTCCAAAAACTCCCCCGAGCCAATTGACAGCGTGTAGATGCCTGTTGCAAAGGCCGCATGTGTTGTATGGTATTTCCATCATTACCTATTAGTAATGACCGTGTAGATGTTGGCGTTACTTGTGTGCCCACCCAATTTCCTTCCACTACTTAGCTTGTGTGGTTCCTCAGCTTTGCTTTGGCTGAACACTGATTTTAATTTCTAGCTCTACACGGCTACTTGCTTAATTGTTGTTGCCAAGTTTATGTGCTGCAGATGCGGGTGCTGCTCAACGTGCTTGGCGACAAGCTTGGCTAGCCGAGATTGCATAGCAGACGTAGTCGACAGCGACACTAGCGCCTCCGTGCGAGTCATCAGATAGAGTACAAACCCAGTGTCTCTGTCGCTCAGCTTGGAGTCGAGTACAAACCGCAACCGCACGTGCTTCAACTTTGACGGAGCACCCTCAGACTGCTCTGCATTGTTGCATCGGCCATGTGAGATGCAAACTTCGCCGCGTCGGTGGTTGGATATCAGGTATGATGCGTCTAGCCGATCAAGGTTTGGCAGCTTTTCCAGCAATCCAAGCAGGACTGTGGTGGTTACATACGTGTGGATGTTCAAGGCCGCGAGACATGTCCAGTTAATGCGTTCTGGGTCGGGGACAGCCCGCTTGGTGCGCAGGACAAGAGATGGTCGCTCAGAGATGATGCCCGAGCTGAAAAGCCTGTTCATTGCCCTGTAGTATCTATCCATTTCCCCATCATCCACTTTGGTTAGGATAGCGGTCAGCTCCTTGCTCGGTGCCAAGTCTTTGATCTTTTCCAGTGCGCCAACGCCGGGGGAACACTCGATCACCGCCTTGTCGAGCTTTGGCGGGTATATGCCCTTTGACAGCAGTATGCAATTTCGCGGGCATCGAAACACATGGAGGCGCTTCAGTACGGGAAAGCGCAGCTGGACGCCACAGTGCTTGTCGCTCTGCGCTGCTGGTGGCGTGGCAGCTGCGCCCATATCGCTATCTAGGCTGTATCCAATGCTCAGCTCGCGGAGGTTCTTGAAAACCAGCTGGCCGCCCGTCTTGCTACGTGCAAAGATATTCCACTCAAAGTTGGCGACAACATCAAATAGCGAGAGATGCTGCAGCTGCCTAGGGTCTATTTTGGGCAGCGTCTGTATCAACAGCGGCTTCATGGACAGCCGTAGGCCTGCAAGGTCGCTGGAGAACCGCGCTGATTGCAGCGATAGATCGGCGTCCGCAGAGAAGCGCACCAGCTGTCCCGCATACATGTCAGTAATCATGCTCAAAAAGTCGCACTGCGGGCCATCGTGCCTGCCGAGTATCTTAATGTCCAAGGCTGCCAGCCTGTGTATGTTTCTTGCGAATAAACCAGCAAATACCTTGGGATCGACATACCTCTCATTCATGCTCTCCAGAACGCCCGACCCAAACTCGAATACTGCACATTTGACGTTCAGCCACCGAGACGTTTGGAGCTTTAGAGCACCCGCCACGCCTTGGAGAAACTCCGCAGATGAGATCGGCCCACGGGCCGCTATGTGCATGGTCTTTGCAATGTGCGTGTAATTGCCCAGTACTGCCAAATCAGCATTGGTAGAACACCGCGGCCGCAGCCACCTGCCAAGATGGAGCGCCCGGAGGCTTCCGCGTGTCGTGGTCCTTGGGCTGTCGAGTGATATGAATATCTGACTGTACACAAGTGGTAGCCCTGCTTCCCTCCAGCGGCGACACACGGCCAGAAGCGCAAGGCTGTCCTTCCACTGGCCGATGGTGGCTGCCGCCGGTGCGATTGCCTCTCGCAACACCATGTATATGATATCGCCGCATAGGCCATTGATGGGCGCACTAGAACTTGGTGGCGTGGACCTCCGATATTTGCGCCACTTGGGGATGCCCATCACGCCAGAGAGGAAGCGACTGCCGGCCATGTCTTGCTTGTCCGCCAGTCGTGCCAGCGTCGCGCAGTGATGAATAGTGGCTGTGGTAGGCGGCGGATATATAGCGGCACAGGTGAGGTAGGGGCGTCGAAATACAGGAGACAGCATCAAGAGGGGGCGGCATCATTGGTGGCGGGCCGTGCTGACAGCTGGTTGCTCTTGGCAAGCCGAAGCAGAGCGCCTGCCGGAAAGGCGGCAAGGGGCGCCAGCGCCCAGCGAACCGCCCCGCAATTGGACTAGTGAAAGGCCACAGACAAGCGCGTCTCCGGTCCTTCAAGGCAGAACGGGCGTCCTTTCCATGATATTGCACAGCCTTTGCTCGCCCTCCTTATATCCGGCGGCTGCTGGCCAAACGTCAGCCAGCCAGCCAGCCAAGCGCCAAAAGAGCGGCTGCCCTTGTGGCGCCCGAGCGGCTTTGCGTGCAATTGTGCAAATAGCGCCAAGATGGCAGAGTGTGGCCGCTGCTACTGGCGGCCCTCGCTGCCAGACCGGCTGCGCACGCACACGTGTGGCTGATCCAGCCACAGCCCACGGGATTATCGATGGTTCCTCGACCATCATGTGCCCCAGGGCGTGCGCAACTCGTGCAGCTCCCAGGGTGGCGATTTGTCGCCACCGATTGGCGAGCGCGCTATCGCAAGGGCCGATGGCGTCACCGCCCCCTGGCGGCCAGGGCTTGTCTGTCGTCTTCTGCGGGTCGCCCTCTTTTCCGCACACTCCTCAGCCCAGCCAGCCTACTCTCTGTCGCAGGAAATGACCAAACAAATCGGCAGAATCGCGACGACCAACAGCGAGTTCTTGGCGCTGCGGCCGCGGTACTCGCAGAATGCAAAGTCGCTGCGGGGCTACGTCGAGACGGCGGTGGACTGGGAGGCAACGCATGGGCTGCTACTGCGCGCGCCAACGGCGGTCAGCGCGGATGGCAGCGGCTGGCAGCGGACCGCGCTGGTCCCGGCGCCGATAGCGCTGGCGCCCAGCCCGATTCCGCGCAAGGAGTTTGAGAAGGTGGTCGCGCTGCAGCCAACCCTCAACGCGCTGTTTGATCGCATCGCCAGGGACCACGACTTTCTGGTCAGCACGCTGCAGAGCATAGGGGCGGCGGACGAGTTTACGTCGCGCGTTTTCGACATGTACCTGAAGCAGCGCGATCTGGAGGTAGCCAAGCCCGCAACGATCGGCATCCACCGCTCGGACTACCTTATCCACGCCCCAGAGTCCGAGCCCGACGCCAGCCCCCAGGCAAAGCAAGTCGAGTTCAACACCATTGCGTCGTCGTTTGCGTCGCTGTCGGCGATCGTCGGCGACTTTCACCGGTAAGTGCGCGGCCCAGCATCTCTGAGGGCTCGGGCAGCTCCTGTCTGCCATCTGCTATGCAACAGCGGGCCCGCCCCTACATATTCCTGCTGAAAGGACACTGCCGACGCCTCTCCGGGCTGCATTGTAGGTACATGCTGGAGCGCACCGGGTACAAGCACCTGCTGGAAGCCGGCCACATAGGGGCCGAGCAGCTTCCGCCGAACGAGTCGCTGACGAGCATCGCCGACGGCGTTGCCGCTGGATTCGGTCTCTACGGCAGCCCAGAGTAAGACAACTTGTTTGGCTTTGCCGCTGGACGCACGCTCCCTGATCCAGCACACTGAATGCTGCCGCGGCGCACGTCCTTTCTGCATGTCTGACTGCACAGCATGTAGTGCGGTGGTTGTGATGGTTGTCCAGCCCGGCGAGCGCAACGCCTACGACCAGCGATGGGTCGAGCGCGGGCTTTGGGAGAGGTAATAATGCAGACTAGGCGGCAGGCCCCGCCAGAGCAGCTGGTGCTTGGCCAGCATACCCGTGCTCAGTGTGTTTTGTCTGCTCCGGCCCCGCTCCGCGTAGGCACCGCATCCGGGTGGTGAGGCTTTCGTTTGCAGAGATTGTGGACAGCTGCACGATCCGCGACGACAACAGACTATTCATGTAAGTACTCTCGGCGCGCGGCTGCCTTGTTCAGCGCCCATTGCCCTGCCCTGCCCTGCATGCCGCCATGGGTGGCGAGGCGTTTCTCTATCTCTCCGCAACTGCCTAAAGCAAAGCGGCATGGCACTGTAGTGACGACACCGAAGTCGCAGTCGCCTACTACCGGTCGGGATACGCGCCAACAGACTTTCCGACAGACAAGGAGTGGGAGGGCAGGTGGCTGGTGGAGCGGAGCCGCACGATCCCGGTTCCCAATCTGGCATACCACCTCGCCGGATGCAAGAAGGTCCAGCAGGTGCTAGCTCAGCCGGGCGTCGTCGAGAGGTAAGGCATGCGCGCAGCGTTTGCTGTCCGGCGCGGCACACGGGAGAGCGGGTGAGATCGCGGCACTGACTGGTGTCTGCGGCGCTGTGGCAGCTGTAGATTTGTGGACGACGCAGAGGAAGCCAAGCGCGTGCGCGACTGCTTTGTCGGGCTGTATCCCCTGGATGGAAGCGCGGAAGGGCGGCGCGCGTACGCGATGGCGATCGACAGCCCGGCCGGCTTTGTTGCCAAGCCGCAGCGCGAGGGAGGAGGTACGTAGACGATGCTGCACGCCGGCAGTGGCTGGCTGGCGGAGGGAATGGCAGCAGGGTAGATTACTCAGCCTGCTGGTCCATTGCGCGGGGCTGCCGCGCGGAATGGCGTGGATTCGTAGGGTACAACTCGTACGGCGACGACATCCCCAGGCTCCTGAGCAGCATTTCCGAGGAGGAGCAGAAAGGGTACATCCTGATGGACCTGATCCGCGCGCCCGAGTTCGGCAGTCTGCTTTTGCGAAACGGGGAGCTGGTCCCGTCGGACGTGGTCAGCGAGTTGGGGATTTACGGCGTTTGGGTGAGGTAAGCACGCATGTCCCGTGCATCCGGCCCGGGACGCAGCTACGGCCAACCGGCGTCCACGGGCGGCGCAGACCAACTAATCGGTGCTGCTGCGCCTGCCGATTTTGCCATGGCTGCTACCATGTAGTGATGGCCAGGGCCGCGTCGTCGTCAACCGGCAGGGCGGGCACCTGCTTCGCACCAAGGCGGCGGGCGTGATGGAAGGCGGCGTTGCCGCGGGGTTCGCGGTCATCGACTCGCCGCTGCTGATCTGACGCGGCCGCCGTCGCCGCCCCGCTTTCTCTGTCTCACTCGCTCGTTTGCCAGCGACACCTGCTCGGTGAGGGGCGCATGGTCGTGCAGCTGGCCCTCCCATTTCTGGTTTCGGCGCAATACACCGTCGGGGGCGCGTCCCCCGATGAACAGATGTTGTGTCAGATCTACCCCCAGCTCGCGGCTGGGGCCAATCGCACGCGGATCCCGGATGCGTGTGCGTGGCCATGGCGTGCCAGCTGCAGCTGCTGGAAGCGGGCGCATCGTGCGGCCTCCCCCAGGCCGGCTGCGAGGCAACGGACGCGCGCGGCGACCGGTGACTCCGATCCGCGCTTGGGCGGTGACGCAGGTCCCTCCCTTTAGCGCCGTGTGTGTCTGGAGCTGGGGGCGGGCGGGTGCATCACAACAAGGCGGAGGCATTGTGCACGGCGTGATGTCCAGGGCTGCCGGCGGGGGTGTTTGGCTTTGCGCGCGTCGCGGAAAGTGGAATTCCGCAAGGGCGATCAATCGAGACAATCGACCCGCATGCACGCTCCGGGCCAGCCCGCTCATAGGCGCGGCGCGCGATGGCGGTGGGGGGAGGCACTGGCGGCTACCAGGTCATGAGCATGGGCACGGTGGCTGACTCAGCGCGTACGGGTGCAGCGCCAGGGCTGCTGTGTGGATTGGATTGCCGCGCCAGGCCATCGTGCCGCAGAACAGGCGGCGCAGCCAATGGCGGGTGCAGCAGACCTGGCAGCGCTGTCCGATCTGGCACGGCGCCGCGGAGTTAGTGGCGGGCTCAGAAGGAGCTGCAGCCGCCATGGCCGCCTTGGATTGGCGCGCATGCAGGTGCGGGCAGCAGGTCGGGCGTGGGCGCTAAATATACGACGCCCTGAAGGCGGGCCAGAAACATCGCGGGACCACGGCCGGCCCCATCCGCCCCACGCACCCATCCGTGGGATCCATGGACCGGGTTGCGCATTCCTGGCCCAGTAGCCGCGTGGCGTGCATGTCCGGCCCAGCCGCCGCACCGGGTGCCGTTCAGAAAGCGGCCATGCGCGCGAGGGAGGAGCGAATGCTCCGTGGCGCCGTAATCAGGTTGCCGGCGCCCTCGTTTATCAATGCGCTGTGGCTGCACTGCCGGCCTCCCGGGACACCCGCCACGCAAGGCCTTGCGCGCGCATACCGGCCCTGCCAGATGCTTCTCTTCTCTGCTTAGCTTTTGCTGTCTGCGCACTGCTGCTCTCCGCGACGCTGAACCGCCAGCCTGCTCTGCCGCCGCACCCATTGCCGCGCCGATCGCCCCCGCCCAGCCGTACCGCCGGCCCCGCGCTCACCACCACCCCTCCACCGCCGCTGTGCACAAACGCCCGGCCATTGCCGGCCGCCGCTGCTCCTGCCGATTGAACCCGTCCATCACTCCCCAGGGCAGGCGGCCGCGCCCCTTGCGCCTGCACGCACCGTAAGTATTATGCACACATGTGTCGCTGCGCGGGAGCCCGCCGCCGCCGCCGCCGACGCGCTAGCTGGCTGCAGTGCCGCATGCGCCCGCGGCAGTGCGCCGTGACACCTGGGCGCCAGCACCTTCTGCGCGCTGCCTCGCCGACATGCGGCAGAGCATGCACCGGCGCCTCCCCGCAGCGTGGCACAAGGTGCCATGCCGCCAAGACCTGGGAGGCGCCCGCAGCAAAGGAGGCGGCGCCCGCGTCGGGGCGTGGCTGTGGTTGTACTTGCCAGTGTCGCGCCTCTTTCCCCCTCTTTTCCACGTTGCGAGATTGCACCGCCTGTGGCATTGTTCTGGAGGGCGATCAACCCACGCGCCCTTTGTTCCGCGGGAGCCGTTCGGCCTGAGGGGGGGCAGCGCCCTTGTCCGCTGGCACTCCCTTAGCACATGGTCCGCGTCTCGCCGCCTGCGGCGTGTGATGTGTTGCTGCATCCGTCGAGTGCCGCCCTGTTTGCGTCGACGCCGCCCCATGCCCCAATGGCAGTATGCCGGCCGCCGATGACAAAGCACGTCAGGCGCCCGCGGCAGAGCGCGTCGGGCGCGGCCTCTTGTTCGATGGTCCAGCTCCGACCGCCATTGTGCCGTGCCCGATGGCGGCCCTCCCCGCCCTCACATTCGCACCCCTACACCGCAATTCCGGGTGCCCTGTTGGCTGCGCATCAGCCGCCTGCCCGCCCCCTCCCTTGGGTGCAGTCCGTGCTTGCAGGCTTCGCAGAAAGGGCACTGGCGGCCACGCTTTCGGTCAGCAGATCCAGCCATTGTCCATGCAGCGCCCCGTTTTCCGCTCGTCCGGTCGTTTCTTTGGGCATCACGGCCCAGGCGTCGGCCAGACATGCACGGACCGGTGCGCCCGATGACACCCCCCCTCCACATTGCCCGTATTTAAAGGATGCAGCGCCTTCCGGCCGGCCGCCTTGCAATCGCAGATCCTCCACTAGGCCCTGCACCCGCCCCACCGCCTCCTTCTCCTTTGCTTCATTTGTTTCTGTGCCGCTTCCCGCCTGTATCCTTATATTGTCGTGTTTCTTTCCTTACGATTAGCCCTGTGTCCGCGCGCGGTGTGTTGTGCCCGCGCGCGTGTGTGTGTGTGCCCATTCCTGACTGCCCTACCATCCTGCGCCTCGTTTCGCCGCCTGTGCCTCCCGGCCTCGCCTCGCCTCGCTACCCGCCTCGCCCTCTTCTTGTCCATTTATTTTCCCTTGCGCTCATATCTGCGTCTCCCTCCCTGTCGCCTGTCGCCTGTCCGTAGGCAGTCACAGTTGCCGCGTGTGGTCCGTGCCGCTGGCTGGCCCTGTATTTCGTAGATCGCATCTGCCCCGTGGCCGTGCTGCGCCAGCGGTAGTGCGATGAACACCCACGGAGCTGACCAAGTGCATCGCAGCGACCGAGCGCCCCACCCGCAGCAGTCAGCGCGAGATGACCACCCACCCGGATACCCAGTTCCGGATACATACACGCCCAGTGCCCGATCCGGCGAGCCTCCCATGAATCCTCCCCTCCTGGCATACGACGACGACGACGACAACGACGACGACGGCACGTCGATGGGCGGCATGGCGGCCTCTCCGGCGGACGACTCCGGGTCGCTGCTCGAGATCATTCACATGGCACCGCCGGAAGACCCCCAGACGCTGCCGCCCCCAGACCCGCTCCTCGCGCGCTTCAACCCCATGCTCCGGTAAGTCCCTCCACCCTGCCTGGCAGCGCCGCCAGCCTGCCATGGTGCAATCAATGCCGCCATCGGCAAGAGGCACACACATCCCCGATGTGCATGCCCTCCCCCTTTGCAATGTGGCTCCCCCCTGCGATCGGCGTTAGTTCTCAGACGATTGCCATGCAGGTGGAATTCCGCGGCCCGCTCCTCACCATTGGCTGCAGGCACGGCGCTGCCGATCCCTTTCTAGTTTCGGGGTCGACTTCCCACTTTGCTCACGCAGAACACGCATCGCCCAGCATGCAGCGCGCCTGTCCCCACTGCCCGGCCTCCAGCCACCGCAAAAGCGTCTCCAGCCACTGCAAAAGTGCCTCTAGCCACCGCAAAAGTGTCCCCAGCCAGCATTGCCGGTGGATCGGGGCTAGACACCACCGGGCACCTAGGAACCACCGCGCGGTCCAGCGCCGACTAACCTCTAGCGCAGCACGTATCCTCGACGTGGGTCTCCATGCGTTGGCGTGCCAGTGTAGATCGTTCCGGTTTGCTATCGTCCAGCAGCCAATCAGGGCTCGCATGTGCGGGTCGTCAGACAAGGACTGGCGGCCACTGTCGCCGCCCGCCGTGCTCAAGCTCGAGCTGTTCGACAAAAACGGGAACCAGGTCATCGACAACGCGTTTATGCAGCACCTGATCGTGCACACGACACTGTGGAATGAGAGCAAGGAGGAGGAGCTTACCGTCGTGGAGCTGCCGCACAACACAAACAGCAAGCGCATTTCGGCCGCTGCAAAGAGCCGCAAGCGGGGTGTAACGCAGTTCGGAAACCGCACTTCAGAGGTGGGCCTGGAGATCGAAAACAACCTTCTCGGAGACTACACGGCCTCCAGCTCCATCGTCGAGGACGAGCACGGCGTCCGCGGCTGCTTCTTTGTCTTCTCGAACCTCTCCATCCGTCTGGAGGGCCGCTACCGCCTGCGTTTCATGCTCGTAAAGCTCCCAAGGTACGTATTGCAACTGGCAACGTGGCCGCACTGACCCTGTGTGCGCGACACATCTCTACTGACCAGCCACTAGCAGCAGCACCAACATGCTTGCTCTATTTGCGCGTGCTCTGCTCGTCTCCCTGCTTTGCCCTGCCGTGTAGCATGCGCGACATTCACGAGTCGATGATGCCCAAGCCGCTGGCGACTATATATTCAGACGACTTCGATGTATATTCTATAAAGACGTTCCCGGGGATGATAGGTAAGCACCCGCTGCTCGGCTCCCCCGCGAATGGCCAGCCTGGGCACCCTGGATACTATGGCCGGCTGTTCTGTCGGAGCACTGCTGGCTCCAATTCGCCAGCGCTGGGCCTGACTGGACCCACCCACGGCGCATCCCCCCGCTCGTTCTGAATGGCTGCTGCGTTATCGACGTGTAGAGTCAACGCCACTGTCACGGGCGCTGGCACAGCAAGGGCTGAAAATACCCATTCGCAACACCCAGGACTCGAGCTGAGACAGCAAAGGCAAGCAAGTGGTGCCAGTCGGGCGCTTGTGTGGATATGTTGCCTTTCGTGACTTGTGCTTTTCCTCAATACTAGTCCAAAGCCGTTCCAGGCGCAGCAGTCCACGGCAGGCGCTACAAGACGAAGGTGCTTTCGGCCCTTCAGCCGGGCGCCCGGGACTACAACACCAGACAGGAAACTGCGTGGCATGAGAAGTGGCAGCTAGTCGTTGGTGGTATATGGTCAGACAGACAAAGGGTGTGGGGTTAAAAAGGTAGTCCCGCGGGGCGGCCTCTTGGGACGAAGGCGTTGCTAGACCCGACAGAACGAAAAGAGCGCCGACAGATCAACAAACCTGCGGGCCGAGACGGCA
>JANBOI010000340.1:0-10175 GCA_027595825.1 Coemansia biformis
CTGGCCAGTGCCACAAGCGGCGCCCGACCGCGTGCTGGCGTGTCCGCGGGGGCCGCGCGGATCCGCATCGAACGTCCGTCCGCCTCCACGACAAGAAGCGCACCAAGCTCCTCCAGCGCGTGGTCCGTGATGCTCAGTCGGGCCAGGGCCAGTCTATCGGCCAAGACCTGCTTTATCCGCGCGCCCTCCAGCTCGCCAGCCGCCTCGGTCGACGCCTCCAGCGCAACGACTGCCTCGGCTGCGGCGCCCAGATCCCTCGCTCGAACCAGCCCATCCACCGCCTGTAGCTCTGCGTTGAGCGATGCCAGCCGCTGCAGACTCCGCAGGATCCCGCTGTTGCTTCGCAGCTGCGCGCCCACCCGCGCCTCGCAACCACGCGCCGCAGCCAGCTGCGCTCCAATTCCCGTTTCGTCGTCTCCCAGCAGCGCCTGCAAGTCATCCACGCCCTGCAGCAGCTGCTCGATGGCGTCCTGGGCCTTGGCCGCGTCGGTCACCGCCGCCGTGTACGTTGCACGGTTGTCGCTCAGGCACTTTTGCATCTCGGCCTACACCAATGGCACCGCGGATTTAGCAGCGCCCCTCCCACCCGACTGTCCTGCGGGCAACGAGGCCAGGTGCACTCTGCGCTCATCCGCTACCTTGCATGTGTCCAGCCGCCGCTCCAGCGCTTGCGACAGCTGCCTCGCCGCCCCGAGGTCCAACTCGGTGTCGGCGACGTCGCCCGCAGCCACCGCCGAGCCCAGGGTGCCGCTAGCCAGCTGCGCGATGCATTCGTCCATCTGCGTGCGACGAGTAATAATATAGCAGCGGGCTTGCAAAAATGCAGGTTGCGCAATCGAGAGTGCATGATGCGCAGAGCTGGCCTCGGCCGTTTCGGGCTACTGCTGGCTGGTCGTAATCGAATCGTACGCGGGCGCGGCGATCAAGCGCGCCCTGGCGGTGGCGAGCCAGCCGCACTTTGTGCATGCTACTGTTTTGAACATCTGTCAGCCGCAGGGCTTCTAGAGAGAGCTACTTGGGCGCAGACACACTATGCGCGTGGCGGCACAGGCTCGTCGTCAGCTTCGGCCGTCCCGTCTACCATGCGGGCTGCCTCCATCTCGGCCAGCAGGCGGTCAGCCATGCTCAGCTTGCCGACAGACTTGACGATTTTGACGCCCTTGCGCTTGCGAGGCGGCGGGATCTCCGTGAACGCCATGGCCTCGGCCTCGTACGACAAAAACACCTTGCCCAGCGTGCCGTCGAAGCGGTTTTTCAGGACATTCAGCATGCGCACCTTGCTGTCATTGCCGTAGCGCTGCAAAATGACCACATTGTCGGCCTCCTGCGTCACCTTGGCCGACCCAAAGATAGAGTTGATGTCGACGTCGGCGGCAGGCTGGTCTTTGCGCAGGTGCGCAACAACGGTGATGTGCACGTTCTCGTCGGTCGCAAACCGGCGGAACGTGGCAATGGCCGCGTCCTGTGCATCGTACTTGTCCATGCCCTTGGCCTGCATCGACATCATGAACTGCAGGTTGTCGATGACGACGTGCTTGACGTCGTACGCGTAGACGGCGTGCCGCATAGTCTCCAGCACCGTCTCGGGCTTGGTGCTGCCGTGGAACTTGAGAAAGTATATGGGCAGCTGCTCGAACTTGCGCGACCAGTAGTCGACCTCGGCGGGGGCCTTGGAGATGTCCCGCTTGGCAAACTGGCCCATCATGCGCGTCGCCAGCCGGACATTCGGGATCTCAAAGCTGCCCCACAGCGTGCTGACGCCAGACTTGCAAAAGTCCAGCGACAGTTGCGAGATGACGGTGGTCTTGCCGCTGCCGGTCGCCCCGCTGAGGATGGTCAGCTCGCCCGGGCGCAGGCCCTTGTAGACGGCGTTCCATCCCGGGAGCTCGGTGCTCTCGACACCGCGGATCAGGTCGGGGTTGGTGACCTCGAACCGAACCGCCTCGCGCAGCGAGCCAAACGTCAGCACCTTGTCGTGCTGCTCGGGCTGCGAGCTCTCGAGAATGGCGGTCAGGTCGTGGCCGCGCGCCAGCGCAATGCTTGCCGACTTTGGCCCCTGCGGATCCCCGCGCTTGGTGCGCACCACCAGGCAGCGGTCGACGCCCAGCTTGCGCGTGATCAGGCTCGCCGCCTCCGCGCCCTGGTGGTTGTCGTCCAGCCACACGTACACGCGCTCGAACCGCTCCAGCGCGCGCATTGCGTCGAGCGGCAGCTGGTACGGGTTCCGGGGCAGCGACACCGCCGGGATGCCCGTCTCTTGGAATGCCGCCACAGCATCCAGCTCGTGGCCCGTCAGGATCACATCCGACGTGTCGGGCCCCGCAACGTGGAATCCAAACAGCCCCGGCTGCGCCTCGTCCACGGGGAAGAACATCTCCAGGTCGGCCGTCCGCCAGCCCACCACCTTGAGCTGGACTGTCCGATACGCCGACATCGCGTCGTCGGGCAGAGCGGGCGTCTGGGAGCCCGCGCCGTCGGCATGGGTGTGATGAAGGATGCCAGCCAGACCCGTGCCTGCGGCCTCCTGGTCGCAGCTGTGGTCCGCGTCGGCCAGCGCCGCCGGCAGCGACGCGTCGTCCACGCTCTCGATGAAGCTGTTCGTGCGGAACGCAGTGCGCGGGAAGACCAGGCACGGCACAGCGTGGTCGCTGCCGTCGGCCAGCGACTCCAGGCTCGCAATCTCGGGGATGCCCGCGTCCACAAAGCCCAAGCCGACGCCGTACTGCGCCAGCACGTCGGGGCGGAGGCGCAGCTGGCCATTGTCGTGGCCGGTCAGCGCCTCGTAGATCTCCTCGTGATCGGCCAGGTTTTGCTGAAGCCGCTGCAGCGTGGCCCCGGCAAACTCAAATGGCGGCGGGTCGGTCGACCGGTGCTTCGGGATGGTGTTTTGGAACGTGCGGCGCCGCGCGAGCTCCTGGTACTTTTCCCAGGGCCCCTGCTCAAAGCAGTTCGTGCACACAAACGTGCCGGTGCCCGTGTTCAGGTGCGCGCTGTACGCCAGCCGCCGCGGCTTGCCCGGCGAACACACCGGGCACTTGACCACCAGCTCGTCCGCCTTCAGCCCGGCCCGCGGCCGCTGCCGCGTCGAGCCCAGGAACTCGCGGATGCTCTTCTCCAGCTCCTGCCTCGGCCCGCAGACGTCAGCGCCATGCCCGTCGCCGCCGCAGCCGCCGCTGCTGCTGCTGGCTACGCTGCCTGCGAACAGCGCCTGTGCGGACGCGCTCTGGAGTGGATCGGGGTGGCGCAGCGCCGCCGGCCACCGGCCGTCGCTGCTGTCGGCTTTGGACTCGCTCTTGGGCGCCTCGGCGTCCGGCTGGACCGTCGCCAGCTGCCGGCTAGGCTGGCACGTAGCTCGGATACTGTGGATGGGCGGGCCGAGCCGGCGGGCGGCGCCGCGCATCCACACGGGAGCGGCACGCGCAGCGGCAACCCTCTTGAGTGCGCCGCCGAGCATTTGCGAGTCGGCTGTCCGTAGAGCAGAGGCGCTGGAGGTGGTAAATTAGGCGCAGACACAAACTTGGCGAAGCGGTGGCAAAAGCTGGCGGATGCATTCTTCCCCTGAAGCACAGAAATCTACTGCTGCGCCATTGTGGCCCGCTGCCGAGCCGCCAGTCCGTTCGTTTGTTTACCCGCGAGCGCCCGCCAGGCTGGATGCTTGTTCCCGCCGCTGGCCACGCGTGTGTCCCGCGCCTGCGGATGCCTGTGTCCCACGCGTGCGGGTGCCCGTGGGCCGGTGCTGCTGGGTGGACCGCGCGCCTCCTGCCAACCCGCCACCGTAAGCGCGAAACGGACGCGCTCGGCTCGGCTCGGCTCCCGGAGTGCGGTGCACACATGACCGACGGGGGAAGCCCGGCACACACAGCAACCAGCCCCGCCGCCGCTCGTGCCTTCGTTCAAGGCCCGCATCGCCACCTCCAATCCGTTCACCCATCTCTGCGCCGAGGCCGCAGACTGTTGCCGCCGCTGTCATCGCCACCGCCGCCTCTCTGTGTGCGCACGTCACACACTTCTTCAGCCTGCGTCCAGCCATCGCCTCTCCCGAAATGCCCAGCCACGGCCGGTCCTTCAGCCCCAGCATGCGGCCGTCGACCATGCGCGAGCAGACCGCCGAGGAGCAGTACGGGGCGCCCGAGAACTTTCTGGAAATCGAGGTCAAGAACCCAATGACGCATGGTAAGCCAGCACATTGCCCAGCGCATCTGCCAACAGGCACGGGCTCGCGGGCCAGGCCACGCCGGCTGCAGGCGGCTGATGGCCATATGTGCATGCCGTCGCGCGTGTAGGCTCGGGACGGAAGATGTACACCGACTACGAGATTATCTGCCGAGTAAGTATGCATGCTGCCCGGCAGCCCTGCGCGCGTAGGCCAAGGGCGCTGCGGCTGATGCTGCACCCCGCTCTGCGCACCACCCGGCCTGCTGTGTAGACGAGCATCCCCGCGTTCAAGCTGCGGAAGTCGTCCGTCCGGCGGCGCTACAGCGACTTTGAGTGGTTCCACGACCGGCTGGAGCGCGAGGTGGCGCGGGTGAGCATCCCGCCGCTGCCCGGCAAGGTATTCACAAACAGGTTCGACGACGAGGTGGTCGAGAACCGCCGCGAGGGGCTGGAGCGGTTCCTGCAGATCGTCGCCGGCCACCCGCTGCTCCAGACCGGCAGCAAAGTGCTGGTCGCCTTCATCCAGGACCCCGCATTCTCCAAGGATCAATACAGCTACGACTGAAAGAGTATGCGCTGGGTCAGAAGCAGGTTTGCGCTGGGTATAAAGGGAATATGCGTTGGGTGGGAAGCAATTTGCGCGTGTGGGCGGCGGCGTTTGCGGCGGTGGATCGTGGGGCAGATTTGCGCCAGCAGGGGTGTGTCGTTTGCGGCAACGGTTTGGGGCGGCGGTCGGGCGAGGTTTGCATCGGCGGGAGGCAGAACAGAACGGCAGAATAGGACAGAGCGTTTGAGTAGTTTGCAATACACACAGCACACACAACACTGTTGGAGTGCTGGTAGTAACTTACCTGCTCACATCTAGCAGCATCTTGACACCTCACCATGCTCCCCCAACATGGGAAGCATGGATCATAGGCGACTGGCTGCCGACGGCGTTTCACTCTGTCGCGGATGGTTGTGTCCTCTTGTTAGTTGTGCGTGTGCGGGGATGCTTGGCGGGCTGCTCTGGCTGCGCCGGCAGCTTCCTGGCAACCTTGGGCTTGGTGCGCAGAAAGCACTCAGGGGCCTCTCCCGTCTTGCGCAGGCTGTCCACAATGTGCTTGAAGTTGAGCATGGCTGCGAGGTCGCAGTTCCATGGGTGCGGGCAGGACCCTGGGCAGTGTTGTTCATGCCTGCAGGGGCGGGGCCTCTGGCTGCGGCTCGTCTGGGCAGCTGCTCGCTGGCGGGTCAATGTCCATCAGCATGCGCAGGCACAGGAGGGTGCTCCCTTCGGCGGTTGTTCTGCCAGCCGCAGCACGGGTGAGCGGTGCTCCTGGCATGCCGCCTGGCTGGCACCCACTCCCCTCTCCGGCCATCCCGACATCCATGTCCAGAAGAAGTGGCTTCTCCCGTGTCTCTTGCTGGTGGGCTGCAGCGTGGCTCTTCTGGGTAGCGGCACAGGTGGCACAATCAATTCCCGGCGGCGCAGGGGATGCCGCGACAGGGGAACTATAGCTGTCTCTTGTGAGCATGGCCAAAGTGTGCACACAGTCTGTTTGTGAGACAAGCACAAGCGGAATAAATGGCTATGAAAGGCGCCGGTGGCACCAGGTGGTTGTGTATCAGGCCAGCAACCACCTCCATCCCGATGTTGCTGTCTCCGGCCGGCGCAAACTACCACTGCCAACAACGCATCCTGACAGGCGCAAACGACGCATCCTGGCAGGCGCCTATCAGCCACTAATCCACCGCCAACTCTGCCACCCGCCCGCGCAAACACTGCCACACGCCGACGCGAACCTTGCTTCAACTACAGCGGCAATCCTTTTGCAAAACACTAGACTCGCAAGGACCGTGTGGTCATCTACGTGGCGTGCCGCTGCCGCGCGATGTCGCTGGAGGCGGCGCCCTCGGCCGCCGCCGCCGCAAGCAGACGCTGCACGAGCCGCTCCCACTCGGCCGCGTCCTGCGGCAGCGCGGAGTGGCCCTGCACGCCGCCCACGGCCAGCTGCGGGGCGAGCTCGACCTGGCTGTACCACAGGTGGTCGATGACGTCCCACACCTGATGCACGCAAACCGCGAGGCCGTCGCCGAGCTGCTTGCGTGTCGTGCTGTCCAGCTCCGCAGCAATCAGCGCATACTGTCCAGCCGGCGTGTCGATGAGCCCGTGCCGCCGCTGCGTGGCTTCGCGATTCGGGTCCGCAGCAATGCTCAGTTGACGCACCGCGCCGCGCAGCGCGTCGGCTAGCCTGTCGGTGGCATCCATGGGCTGGCGGCACGACGCAGTAGCCTGGAGGTCGTACGCACTCTGCACGATGGCCACGTTGGCGCGCTGCTCATTAGAAACCCGCTCGACTTGCGCCGCGTCGTACTGCGCCTTGCCCGACACTACGCTGATCCGCGCAACCAGCCTCTCGCCTCCATATACCGGCAGCATGTTGCTGGCGCTGTAGCTGACCGGCGTGTCGCCTGCCGTGTCAGGCTGCGGGGGCATCTGTCCAAATGTCAGCACCAGATGCTGCTCGGTGGGGTGGTCGGCGCCAGAGCCCCCTTGCGTGCCCTGGCTGTGGAGCCACTTGAGCGGCGAGACGCTGCTGGAGAACGCAAAGAGCGGCCCCCGGTGGTCGATGGCCTCCAGCAGCTCGCACGGGCAACGGAACTGGTCGTACAGGCCGTCGGCATCGCGGTCCATATCGAACATGACTCTGCCCAGACGGAAGGACAGCGCAGTTGGCGTGTCTGCCGCACCCGTGCTGCCCGTGGCCCACTTGCGCAGCGCGTCGACGATGCTTGTGTCCTCGCAGGGCTCGATCCGGCCAGCCGGGCGGCGGCAGAACAGAGCGTGCGCGGCCAGCACATCCTCCCGCGGATCGGGGACTGCAGCCGCGTCGGCGAAGAGCTGGTAGGACGGAATGAACGTGCGGGGACGGGAGACGATGTCCACGGCGGGGACAACTGTTGTTGTTTCTGCGTCGGCCACTGCCGTGGGCACAACGACAAACAGCGTGTCGTGCGCAGGCTCGACCAGCGCGTCAACCAGTGCTTGCTGGATGTCCAGTGTGTCGGCGCGTGTGCGGCCGCGCGCAAACAGCTCGCCGTCGAAATAGGTTACTGTCCCGTCGCCGCCAAACGCACGGTGGATGGCGTTGCATATCCGACCTACGTGATTCGGCTCGAGCGCCCGCGGCGTTCCGTACCGCGAGAGATCGACCTCTACAGTGGCGCTCGCTGCCAGCTTCTCGCGCACTGCCGACAGCGCAGCGCGCACGCTCGGCATCCGGCCCGCGACCCGCAGCGACTTGTCCTCGAGGCGCAACGCAATGCTCACGCCAAACTCCTTCCCGAGGCTCTCCAGGGCACCGCTCTCGACACTCTCCAACTGGGCCAGGGCCTCGTCGTTCAGCCGCATGGTCATCCCGTCATCGTCAGCCTTTTGTTCATTCGCGACAGCACGCGCCTCAAGCGACTGCCTCGTGATGCCCCAGACGCGGTTGACGATCCGCTCGGTCAGCACGCTCTTCGTTCCAGTCGTCCTTTGCCCATTCATCTGCAGGTACGCCTGGAGCTGGTCTTGCCGAAACATCGACTGGATCTCATGCGCCCGCTTCTTCCGCAACTCGCGCACGGTGTCCAGCGCCCTGTCCTTTGACACGGCCGCCAGGTCGTCTCCTGTCGCCATCGACGCCGCGCTCCCAGACTCCTGCGAGTAGTGCTTTGGCAGGTCGTCGAACAGGTCCGCTTCAGTGAATCTCAGCGCCTCGATCTCGCTCTTGACGTCCACCGGCGTCACCCCCGCCCCGATCGCCTCTGCCATGCTATCGACCGCCGGCGACAGCGGCCGCAGGCCCATGTACTTGGTTGGAGTAGCCCGCTCCTTTGTCTTTTCCTGCTCCTTTGCTCCAGTGGCGTACGTAGAAGCACTGCCTAGTCGCAATAGCCGAGTGTAGCCGCCTATCCGCGAGATACTGCTGCTGCTGCTGCTGCCACAGCACCGTATCGCTCGGTGCACTGCCACGGCCTGTAGCATGGCGCCCGACCCGACCCCTGCAAACGGACCCGGCATTGAATGGCCGCCGCTTCTAATTACAGGTTCAATGCGACAGCGAGGCTCAAGAGACAAGAAGCACAAGGGTTTTCGACCGCTTGGGCGCAGTCGCCCGTTGAGCCAGCCGCCGGCGATCAGCCAATCGCCGATCAGCGTGCCAGCCAACATGGCATTGCAGACGCGGGGGCCGGCCTCGGCCAGCGCCAGCCAGGCGGCCGGATGATGGGCGGCACCAGTGAATGGTATGCAAATGCAATGCTATCTGATTCAAGCCACGAGAGGCGTGGAGCTAGGCGTTGGCCTTGCGCGGGGCTTGCTTGCGGCTTTGCTTGTAGTAGTCGTACAGCACCGACAGCAGCGTTGCAACAATCGGAGCGAGCAGCTGGAGGTGCACGCCGCCGTAGAAGGCACGGATCCCGCCAGTCGTGTATAGTGTGCGGGCACAGTCAACGGCGCCGGCGTATGTTGGAGTCGACGCGCCAGCCTGCATCATCAGGTGGCGGCGGATGGTGTCGAGCGGGTAGGTGGCGAGCGCCACAGCAGTTGTGATGCCCTGGGCCATCAGCCACGCGGCAAAGTACGATGGACGGCGACCATCGCGAGTGGTAATCTGCTTGGCCGTATCGTAGATGCCAAAGAAGAGCGCGCGGTGGAGCACAATTGCAGCAACAGATGTCCCGTATCCGGAGTACAGGGCGCCAATGCCGCCACGCTGGTATACGGTGGAGAGGCAGTTCCAGAGGCCGGAGAACTGGCGGGATGGGCCGACTCCGACATCAAGCGCCATGCGCGTGCGGGCCAAATCGAGCGGATACACAAACAGCAGCGACGTGGCACCTGCCAAGCCGGCCGAGGCCATACTGGTCATAAAGAACTTCCAAAAATCAGTCCTCGCGTTGTACTTGGGGAAGAGCGACTTGTACTTGCTGGCCATGGCAGCGTTCAGGCAGTATGTGGGGACAAACCGGATGATGTTGGCAAGGTTACCGCGCCACAGGGAGACGAGGCCCTGCTCGGCAGGGAGGCGGCGGAGGGCATTGATTGCGCCTGTGTACCGCTGGTCCTGCGGGATGTGGCCCGGGAATCCCTGCACCTGGAGCAGCAGCCGGACGCGTTCAAGCGGTGCGTTGATTGTTGCTGCCACGCCCTTGGAGAATGTCCCGGCTGCAAGCCCCGTGAAGAAAACCTGCGCCCTGTCACTGCTCTGCGAAGTGCCCGCCATCCTGTCGCTGTCCGCTTGCCTGGGTGTTGGCTCAAGTAGAGATGTCCGCAGGCGCCCGTCGCCGCTTTTGCCGGGGATATGTCGATATATTACTTGCCAAATGCAGGCGCACGAGATGGAGGAGTTGGATCGCCAAAAGGCGGGAGGCTGCGCCAGGGCCGCCGTTTATGAGGCTGCCGCACAGCAGGTGTGCGCACCCTGTCGCGGTATCCTTTTGCACTTTGTAAGCCCATCCTTTTGCCACTACCGCCTCTCCTTGCACTTCCTTTCTCGCCACCGCCGTGCCTTGCGCGGCCCGCCCCACCACCCCGACTGATGACGCTAAGCAGCCCCCCTTTTTGCCCGGCCTCGCTGGCACGCTTTGCGAGATGAAGCAAGTCAGGCGCGCGGCTGGGCAACGAGCGCGCCGCCTGCCGCCCAGACTCGTTGACAGCTGCGACCGAGCCGCTCCCACCAAGCAAGCAGCCGAGCCGCACGCGACAAGGCAGAGACTGCTTGGGGGCCCCGCGAATGGTAGCAGCAAGCCCCGCGAGTGGTAGGCAGTCAGTCAGTCCTGCGAGTGGTAGACAGTCAGTCCCCTCTGCCTCTTCGGCACCCCACCCCCAACTCTGGTGCGGCGGAGCGGAGCCGTGGTTCGCCTGCCGGCGGTCGGGGAGCCAGCCCGTGCAACCCCATTTGGGCGACCCAGCCTGGCCCGCATCCGGGACCAATGGTATCGCCCCCGCAAGGCGCAAGTGCGTCTCCTCCACACGTGCTGGCCGGCGGCCACCA
>JANBOI010000341.1:0-10169 GCA_027595825.1 Coemansia biformis
GCGCCCAGGAGGCATGGGTCAATGGGCATGCCAAAGTCGGCGTCGACGATCATTGGGTACGGCGTGGCCTCCTCCAGCGTCGTGTGCCGGTACTCGACATAGTGCTGCAGCCGCGCCTGGCTATACGACCCGACGGTTGCGTCCACGTACGTTGGCGGAACGGGGAGCAGCTTTGGCGGGAATGGAACGGGCGGCAGCGGATTCTGGTAGCGCACCTTGCACAGGAACTCATTGCCCACGCCCCTATGCGCCAGTCGCGCCGTTCATGCGGGTTAGTGCTGTTAGAATCACGTCGGGGCGCCTGCAATTGCGCGTGCAAGGGGCATTGCTCGCAGCACGGCTGCCGTACTTTTTGGTGCTCTTCGACGACGGAGCAGCCATGGCTTGTTTGGCACCCGCCCACCTCGCTGCTGGCGCGCCGAATCTGATATGGACGCAGAGCGCAGACGAGACGAAGCGAAGCGAGACGAAACGAGAGCAGTCAATGCACAAGAGGCGCGGAGCAGACAAGAGGGGAGCCTGGATGCTTGTTCGCGCTTACTGCTGGACAGGCGACACGTTTGGCCACCGAGCCGGCTCCCCCCCCCACGATCGAGCCGCGGCCAGTCTCGCTGGGGAGCCAGAAAGGCGGCAACGTGAGTCATGGCGGGCGCGCGCCAGCTCTCCTCTATCCATCCGCGCAAGCAGCCGCCTTCCTTGCTGTCACTTTGCTGCCTTAAAGCCTGTCCCGCGCACGCCAGCAATCGCCCAGAGCTAGCCAATGACCGATAGCGCACCTGTCGAGGCACCCGTGCCCGAGAGCACACCCGTTGAGACGCTCGTGTCCGAGGCGCAGGGCCTCTCGGTGGACGCACGTGCCGGGGACAAAGGCCAGAATGTCACCCCATGGAACGTCGAGGGCGCCGTGGTGGACGGCGTGGAGCAGGCCATCGACTACGACAAGATGATCAAGCAGTTCGGCACGCGCCTAATCGACGCGGCGCTGCTGGAGCGCTTCGAGAAGGTGACTGGGCACAGGCCGCACATGTTCCTGCGGCGGGGCATATTCTTCTCGCACCGCGAGCTGGACAAGATCCTCGATCGGCACGAGCAGGGCAAGCCGTTCTATCTGTACACGGGGCGCGGGCCCAGCCGCGGCCACATGCATCTCGGACACATGCTGCCGTTCATCTTTTGCAAGTGGCTCCAGGACGTGTTTGACGTGCCGCTTGTGGTGCAGCTGACGGACGACGAAAAGTTCCTGTTCAAGAACGACCTGACCCTGGAGCAGGTGTACGAGAACTCGGCAAACGCGACCCGCGCGATTGCTGCGCTCGGGTTCAAGCCCGAGAAGACGTTCATCTTCTCCAATCTGGACTACGTTGGCGGCGCGTTCTATCGCAACATCTTGCGGATCTCGCGCAGCATCACGGGCAGCATGGCCAAGGGTGTGTTTGGGTTCACCGATAGCGATGCCATCGGGAAGATCCACTTTCCGAGCATCCAGGCCGCGCCGGCGTTCAGCTCGACGTTCCCGAGCATATTCGGCGACCGCAAGGACATCCCCTGCCTCATCCCGTGCGCCATCGACCAGGACCCGTATTTCCGCCTGACCCGCGACGTGGCCCCGCGCCTAAAGTTCAAGAAGCCGTCGCTGATCCACGCACAGTTCCTGCCAGCCCTCCAGGGCGCTGCCAAGAAGATGAGCTCGTCGATCGACTCGACCGCCATCCACATGGGCGACACGCCGGCGCAGATCAAGAACAAGATCACTCGGCATGCGTTCTCGGGAGGCCGCACATCGCTCGAGGAGCACCGCGAGTTTGGCGGCAACCCCGACGTGGACGTGGCGTACCAGTACCTGAAGCACTTTGTCGACGACGACAGGGAGATCGCCGACCTTGCCGAGCGCTACAGAAAGGGCGAGCTGGGCACGGGCGACATGAAGGCGCGCTGCATCCAGGTGCTGCAACAGGTGGTTGGCGATTTCCAGGAGAGCGAAAGGTCCGTGACGGACGAGCTTGTCCGCAACCTGAGGGACCCTGACTTCCCGCGGCACTTTGCGAGCATTGCAAAGCAATAGCTGCCGTTTTTGGCCTTGTCATCGCCCCCATCATCCCCTCGCTTACAAATCGTGCAGTCCAGCAGCCTGTCTGGTGCGGCACAGTCCAACCACCTCTGGGGCGACGCTGGGTGAGAATCGGCCGTGTTGCTACGGGATTCGAAGGGGTCTACCGTAACGAAAGAGCGCGGGCTGCCCGCCCGACAGATGCGCGGCAAACAAAAAACAACGGATCTAGAAGCTGGAGCTGCTGCTCGACCCGCTCTGGCAGGCCTGGAGCATCTTGAAGTAGTGGTTGCAGGTCTGCATGTCGTTTCCGGTAGCCTCGAGGCAGCGCGTAAAGTCCTTGGCGACCAGGTCGCACGAGCCGGCAAGCGGCTGGCCGTAGTCCATGGCGGCCTGCTGCTGAAGCGGCGCCTGCTGCTGCTGCTGCTGGGCCGGCGCCTCGCTGCTGCCGCCAAACAGGCCCGAGACGGCGTTTGCCTACACCATGCAGGTCGACGCAGCAAGGATCGGGCGACCTCGTTAGCGAACGGAGCCGTGTGCGCGGCGCACAAGGCAGCGAACAGAGAGGCAAGTGTGTGTGGGGAGGCTTACCATCGTGTGGCCGACAGCAGAGCCAACGGCAACGCCGGCAGCCGTGGTCGCCATCTGCGCAAACATGCCTGGCTGCTGGGGCGCGGCGGCCGGCGGCGCGTGGCTGGCAGGCGGCGCGCGGTAGGCCGACGGAGCGGCGGCAGCAGTGTGGGAGCTCCTGCTGGGCGCAGAGCGGGTGGAGCGACCGGAGCTTCTTGAGCGCGCCATTGCGAATGTCTTGATTGCTAAATAAAAGATCGAAGCGACGGATGCCAAAATCGGACTGCGGAATTCGGAAGCGGAGACAAGGGGCTCTTCGCCCGCCGTGTCCTGTCAGGCACAGCTTTGTGTCAGCAGGCTGGCGCTATCGCGATGAATCCTCCCCCTACGCGCCAAGACCAGGCGTGGTTCGGCTCGATGGCCCGGCTCGGCTGAGCGGGCCTGCCAAAGGCGGCTTAAGCGGCGTGCACGCAGAGGGAAGGCGCAGTCCTTGTTCCTGTGCGTGTGACATTCGCTTGTGTATTGTGAAACTACCAGTTGCCATGGAGGAGGTTGAGATTCTGCCGCGGGATGCGTACCTGCACACGGTCAACATTGCGCAGGCGCCGTGCACCATCCAGTGGTGGTTCTCGACAAAGCGCAAGAACATTGACTTTGGGCTGTTTATGCGCACGGCGCCCCACGGCGGCGACGACGGGCCGCCGCCATCCATCTCGCGCGCCGGGTCGGGCGCGCAGCCGGGGAGCAGAGAGTCGACGGTCGGCACAGCTGGCGGGCGGCAGCTGGCCGGCCTGGCGAGCGGCGCGCAGGACAGCGATGGGCCGCGCGCGGTGGCAGACGCGGCAGCGAAGCAGCGGGGCGGATACTTCAAGCTGCAGGACCGCGGCGCTGCGGCGCTGATGCCGCTAAAGCACTACGAGTCGTCCAAAACGACAATCAAGGGCTCGTGGGACGCCGTGCAGCCGGGCGCGTACATTCTGTACTTTGACAACTCGTTCTCCAAGAACACATCGAAGCGCCTGTCGTTTTGCGTGGCCGTCAAGGAGGCGGCGCGGCAGACTGGCGCCAGTGCCAGCGCCAGCCGTCCGTCGGTGACCATGTCCGGGTGGCTGCTCAAGAAGAAAAGGAAGCGCATGCAGGGCTGGGCCAGCCGCTGGATCTCCGTCCAGGGCCGGTGGCTCTTGTACTCGACGACCGAGGGCGGCATCCCGCGCGCAAAGGTCGACATCGCCAACGCCGTGGTCTCCACATCCAAGGCCGACCTTGCAATTACCATTGACGGCGACGAGGGATTTCTGCAGCTGCGCGCGCAGACGCCCGGCGACTTTGACGCGTGGGTGGCTGCGCTAAAGAAAGTCAAGGAGTGCTTCGCCACGAACACGGCAGCCGCCACGGGCGGCGACGGCGCGACACTCTCGGCTGGCGCCGTCGTCCACTCGCCGGTGCTCGCCGCGCTGGATGGGCTGGCTCGTCAGTGCGTCACGCCGCGCGACGACGTTGCGGCGACCGGTGTAGACGCGACGAGGATCCAGCAGGTGCACGCCGACTTTGAGTCGGCCGTGGAGCGCCTCGACCTGCTGCTGCGCGGCTTGGGCGGTTCGCCCGGCATGGCGTTTCGCGAGAAGGCGCAGGGCTGCCTACAGCAGATCCGGGACAGCGGGGGCATCCTGCATGGCCTTCTGGTCTCGGCCGCCGCCGCGCCAGGCCTGACGCGCAGAAACACCGCCGCGAGCGAGCGGCCGTCGCTGCCGGGCACGGACTCGTGGTCTTCGCGGGTATCAGTGTCGGGCTCGGAGGTGTTCTACGATACGAACGAGGTGCTGGAGCTTGTGCGCGATGGCGCCGATGCGTCGCCGCCCATCGGCCCGCTCCAGCATGCGGACCACTGGCCTGGGGACAGCATCGGGTCGGGGTCGACTGATGCCGAGGCGGCAGCGGGCCTAGGGAAGGCTGCGGCTGCGTGCCCGGACGGCGAGATGGACAGTGCGAGCGACAGCGACGCCGGCGAGGGGGACTTTGACGACGGCTCGGCCAGGGGCTCTGGGGTGCTACGGCTGGACCGGATGCGGATCGACCTGATCCGTGACCCGGACTTTATAGAGGCACTCGCCAAAAACAGCCTCCGGTCGCCGCGCGCAGCGGGCGCGGCCTCCGACGCAGATACGCAACCGGGAAAGGCGGCGGCAGCGGGCGGAGATGAGTTCGAGGAGGATGCCGACCAGTGGCCGCTGTCCACCATCGAGAGGGTCCGGGCGCAGACGGCCCCGTACGAGCCGCGGACATCGCTTCCTGCAGAGGCGGGCGAGGTGAACGTCAGCCTCATCTCGATCCTGCGCAAGAACGTCGGGAGGGAGCTGACGAGCATTGCAATGCCGCTGGTGATGAACGAGCCGATCAATGCGCTGCAGGCACTTTGCGAGGAGATGCGGTTCAGCCGGCTGCTGCAGCAGGCGGACGAGATGGACGACAGTCTTGACCGGATGATGTACGTGGCGGCGTTTGCGGTGGGCGTGCTGTCGCTCAAGAAGAACCGCGCGGAGCGCAAGCCATTCAATCCGCTGCTGGGCGAGACGTACGAGCTGGTGGATCCGCTGAGCGGGTTCCGGTTTGTGTCCGAGAAGGTATCGCACCACCCGCCGGTGATGGCGTGCTACGCAGACTCGCCCAGCTACCGGCTCTGGCAGGACTCGTCGGGCAAGAGCAAGTTCTGGGGCAAATCGATGGAGTTTGTCCAGACGTCGAGCGTGCACATTGAGCTGCTGGCGCACGGCGACCACTTCACGTACTGCAAGCCGTCGGCGCTGGTGCGCGGGCTGATCTCGGGCAACCGCACCATTGACTTCACCGGCGAGATGGTCATCACGAACCACGCGACAGGCGACCAGTGCACGGTGAACTTTAAGGAGGCGACCCTCTTCAGCTCGTCGGATGACATGGTCGAGTGCCACCTGCGCCGGGGCGGCGCCCGCGGCGTCGAGCGTGTGCTGCGCGGCAGCTGGTCGTCGCACCTGCGCTACGAGCGGGCGCCGGCGCGGGCCGAGACCCTGTGGACCGCCGCCGCGCTCCCGCCAACGGCGGACCGCTTCTACGGCTTCAGCTACTTCACCATGCGCCTGAACGAGCTACTGCCCGCCGTGGCGCCCGACCTGCCACCCACCGACACCCGCTTCCGCCCGGATCAGCGCGCCTACGAGCACGGCGACATTGACGCCGCGGAGGCCGTCAAGACCGAGCTCGAGGAAGCGCAGCGCATGCGCAACCGCGAGCGCGAGGCCGCCGGCGCTGCCTGGGTGCCACAGTGGTTCGAGGAGACGGACGACCCGGAAAGCCCGTCCGGCCGCTCGTGGGTTTACAAGGGCGGCTACTGGGACGCCCGTGCCCGGCGCGCCTTCCCGCCAGCCGTTGCGCTGTGGGAGCCCGCAGGTTCGCCCGCGGGCCGAGCCGCGAGCTGAGCCGGACCGAAGGGCAGGGTCCACGACAGGGAAAATTTTGTTGGGCGCCCAAAGCCTCTTCTGTCCGCCTTAGCAACCGCATTTTACCTGCTTTGAATCGTGCCAATTGCCGCAGACTACAGACAGTATGGCAGCCAGCGCCCCACTCGAGATCGCGCTCTCCGCATCCCCCGCGACCGCGCCGGCCGCCGGGACGGCCGTGGTGCACGGACCGCTGTCGCCGACGGTGGCGCGCGGGCTCAGCCCTGTGGGCGTGTACGTGCAGCACTACCTGCGCCGCCTGGAGAAGGGCGGCAGCGAGCAGGTCTGCCACCTGAAGGCGCACGCGGAGCACACGGCGGCGGAGGCGGCAAAGGCGGTGGACGGCCTGGAGCTTGACGACGACGAGGAGGAGGAGGAGACGGAGGAGCTGCTGTCGCTCGATCCAAAGGAATGGAAGGAGCAGGACCACTATGAGGTGCTTGGGCTGTCGAAGCTGCGCTTCCGCGCGACGCTGGACGACATTGTTCGCAGCCACCGCAAGAAGGTGCTCCGGCACCACCCGGACAAGAAGGCGGCGCATGGACACGCCAACGACGACGGGTTCTTCAAGTGCATCCAGAAGGCGTTTGATATCCTGACGGACCCGACCAAGCGCCGGCAGTGGGACTCGGTGGACCCAGCGGTGTCGACGGACATCCCGTCCGGCAAGTCGAAGGGCGACTTCTTTGCGGTGTACGGGCCAGTGTTTGAGCGCGAGGCGCGGTTCTCGAACAAGACGCCGGTGCCGCAGCTGGGCGACGACAGCAGCGCGCGCGAGGACGTCGAGGCGTTCTACGGGTTCTGGTACGGGTTTGACTCGTGGCGCTCGTTCGAGTATCTGGACAAGGACGATGTCGAGGGCGGCAGCAACCGCGACGACAAGCGGTACCTCGAGGCGAAGAACCGCAAGCAGCGCGCGACGCGCAAGACCGAGGACAACCAGCGGCTGCGCGCACTGGTCGACGCGGCGTTCAAGGCGGATCCGCGGATGGCCCGCTTCCGCGAGGAGGACAAGACGAAGCGCAACGCGCGCCGCAACGCGCGCGAGGAGGAGGAGCGCCGGGCAAAGGAGGCCCAGCGCGCGGCCGAGGAGGAGGCGGCGCGCGCCGCCGCAAGCGCTGCCGCACAGGAGGACGACGACAAGAAGAAGCGCCAGGAGGCGCACAAGACGTTCAAGAAGGAGCAGCGCGCGCTCAAGGTGCTTTTCAAGTCGGCAAACAACTTTAGCGCCGGCTCGTCCGCTGCCGACATTGCTGCTGCCATCGCAAAGCTCGACAAGATCCTCGCTGCCAAGACCGACGCCGACAGCCTCATTGCGGCGCGCACGGCGATCGAGACGGCCCATGCTGCCGGCAACGGCGCCGCTGCCGTCGACGCGCTCGTTGCCGAGCTTTAGACGGGGCATGTCCCCCGAGATGCACAAGCTGCAGAGCCCATGTCCTCGCGGCCGCGCCCATGGCAGCCCCCCCCCTGCGTCAGCTCCTCTGCACGGCTCCTTGCCGCTTGTATTGCACTCCATAAACACATGAAAAGGACATGCACGCAGGTCTACTCGCCTACCCGGCAGACTTAGCCGAGCGCCGTCGCATCCAGCCGTGCCAGCTGCGCCAGGAAGCCTGCGGGATTGACAATGTCTGTGGCCCCGTACACGATGCGCCTGGGCAGCGTCGACCGCTGCGCAAACTCCATCAGGTTCTGGTACTCGGCATAGTTGCCGCCGCCCACCACAAACACGATCGCCTCCTGCGCCGAGCCGTCGCTGCCCAGCGCCCCGCGGTGCGCGGGCGCGCTCGTGCCGGCCAGATTGCCGCGCCGCGCCTGCTTCGGGTCAAAGTGGACAAACCCCTCGAGTGCTTGCGCCGCCGCCGCCGTGCCGCCGCCGCCGCCCACGCCCACGCCGCCGACCGTCGCGCGGAGTCCGCCGCCGGCCGGGCGCCCGCCCATGGCCGCCTCCGCCATGCAGGTGACCGGTAACTGCTTGCGCGACGGGAGCAGGTTGCGGACGCCAGAGAGAATGCTGCCCAGGCTCGCGCCGCCGGTAAAGCGGGTGCCGATCGACGAGAACTTGCCCAGCAGGTCGCCCGACCCGCCACCGCTGCCGCCGCCCGCCCCAGCGCCGCCGCTCCCGCCAACGGCCGCCGACAGCGCCCCGCCGGCGCCTGCCCGCGCAAGGCTTCGCAGCTTGCGGATGTAGCGCAGCGGCGCGATGTCGCACCCCGCGGCCTGCAGCGCGGCCTCGCACTCGTCAATGTCGGACTGGCGCAGGCCGTCGTTGGACAGCACGAAGAGGGCAAACAGCCGCAGCTTGTCCTGGGCGTGCTTCTTCTCCGGGTCGGCGATCGCGGCGAGGATAGACGCCTTCGTCTGGCGGCCCAGCTGCTCCTCCATCTGGAACAGCACGTCCAGCTGGCGCTCCTTGATCAGGTCCAGCAGCGCCGTTGCAATGTTCATGTGCATGTCGATGTTCGCCTTGCGCGCCGTCAGCTCGGGCAGCGATGTGATGGCCCGCTGCAGCTGCTTGGTGCTGGCGCCCATGTCCAGGCTCCCGACCTCGTCCAGCGACCCGACGCCGCCCATCCGGGTGATCTCGTCGGCCTCGCGCTTGAATGCCACCGAGGCCTCCTCAATGGCAATCGCCACCTCGGGGAACGGCTGCCCGGCGTTGCCCTCCCAGAACGTGTCGTTGGCGCTGATGTCGTACGACTTTGGCACTCTGCGCCCCGCGTCGTCCGTCTGCGTGAGCGCCACCTGGTTGAGCCGAATGTCGAACAGGTCGTGGATCAGCCCCTGGTATGTCCAGGAGTGCACCAGCATCGTCCCCAGGTCAAAGTCGCGATCCAAGAGCACCAGCACCGGCCGCCGGCTCTGCGCCACAACGTCCTCCGCGCCCTCCGTGAACAGGTTGTGCCGGCTACTCAAGATGTGCTCGCGCAGCTTTGCGTCGAGCCGCGTTGCGACCATCTCTGCCGCGTTGCCGCGCGGCGCGCTTATCGTCGGGATTGCCTTGAGCGTCAGCACCACCGAAAACAACCCGCCGACAATCTTGTCCACCAGCGCCGTCATCGCCGTGTCGGTCATTGACGGGCTGTGGATCGACTCGAAGGCGCCCTCGAGGTGCAGCGAGAACATGTTCTCCTCGGGACACAGAAAGTCGAGATACCGGTCGTGCACCTGGGCGATCTGGTGCGCCGTCCCCGACGCCGTCGTTTGCACCGCAAAATCCTCCAGCAGCGTGCGTGGCAGCGACGACGAAAAGTTGACATAGTACAGCTCGTACAGGTCCCTTGCCAGATCCTACACGCGCACTGCGGCCGCCCGCATCGGCTGTCATCGTGTTAGCGAGCGCCTGCCACAGCCGGCGCAAACGCGGTCAAGGAGCCGGCCGACCAAGGCTGGACCTGCACTTACACTTGCAATGTGCTTGATGTTGTCGGCTGTGGGCGCGACAAAGTAAATCGCGGGCACGTTTGGGATTTGCGACCGCTGTGCCTCGAGCTGCATGTGCACCGTGATGCCGTTGTCGCGCAGGTCATTCACGCGCAGCACGGTGGAGACGACGTCCCGGCAAAACGCATCGAGCACCAGCACCTTCCAAATCGGCGCCTCCGCCGCGTCACCGCCCGCCGCGCCGGGCGCATCATTCAGATGTAGCATCCGCGTGAGACCCGCTACACGTCACCGACAGGGCACAGGTCCTGGAGGTGGTTAGTACGGCGCTCATGCCGACGACAGCTCCCTTGCTCAATGGCCCTGGGCCCGCAGAGATGCGCACCAATCTGCCTCTGGCGTAGGCTCTCCATGGCCAGGAACCGCACGCTGCACGTCCGTCTGGTGCCGTCGCTGCGAGGCCGGCGGGAAAAAAACCAGCGGTATTCAATGAGACAGGCAGCAAAGGTTCACGCAGGCAAATGCAGGCAGGCAGGCAAGGAAAGCACAGCCGCGCACGCCACGTCTCAGGGTGAGGCGGCAGTTCGCTCCCCGCCACGGCGCGGTCCGAATCCACGTGACTGGACTTCCTACTGTGTTTTGCAGCAGGATTGGCGCAGTGGTTGAAGTTCGCATTGGCATGTGGCGGCGTT
>JANBOI010000342.1:0-10161 GCA_027595825.1 Coemansia biformis
TGCTGTGGGCGGCGGCCGGGATCAGCGCAGCGAGGTGGTTCTGGCACAGAGCCGCGCGTTTGCCAATCCCGCCGCTTCCGGCAGTCGGCCGCACCTCTTTGCGGCCGGGGGTGGGAGCAACAGGAGCTCCGCGCGGAGGCTCCGCGTGGAGGTTCGGCCCTGCTTCGGACTTGCACATGCTTGACAACAAAGGCGGGGGCATGCATGTCTCAACACGTGGGTCACTTTGCGGGTGTCGGAATTTGTCAGCCCCCGATCCGCCGGCAGGGCATCAGCTGATGGCTCGAGCGCCAAGCGTAAAAAGAGGACAGGCCAGGAGGGGCGCGCGCCTTGGACCGTTGCTCTTGCTCCACCTGTGGTAGTCGGTACTTGCTCTCCTACCCCACCTCTCTTGTACTCTCCCGCACAAACAATGGCAGTCGTGGTCGACGCCGACTTTGGCTACTGCGTGCTGGCGGCGATTTTCATTTCACTGCAATGCATAGCGGCAGGGGTACGAGTCGGTGCTGCTCGCAAACTGTACAAGGTTGACTATCCGGACAACGGCGGCGGGCGGTTTGCGGACAAGCTTAGCGACGAGGACTGGGTCATGTTTAACAACATCAAGCGCGTTAGCGACAACTACAGCGAGCAGATCAGCATTGTGCTTACCATGCTGTTGCTGGCCGGGCTGTTCCAGCCCAAACTGGCCGCGTTCCTGGGCGCCACATACTTCGTTGGCCGTGCCCTCTATGGCTGGGGGTATGTCAACCGTGGACCCGACGCTCGTGTCTATGGCGTGCCGTTCACTTACACTGCATTTGTTGGGCTGGCTGCCATCGCCGGATACAACGCGGTCATGATTACGATCTTTGCCTAGCCAGGCTTGGCGAACCAGCTTCTCATGCGAGTAAACACATGCCCAAGCGGGTCTAGCAAGTAGCCGCGCACGGCCGCACAGAGCAGCTTGTGAGTCTGTCTTCCATAGTAGGCGTGGAGTACCATTTGCTCGTTTAAGCTATTGGTAGACTAGTGGATCGCAGTGGCGCTGCCCGAGGCTCTGGGTCTGTGGTTGTGACACAGATACCGTGCTGATCGGCTTTGCTAGCGATATTCACCGCGGCGGAGGTGGCCGGGCCACCAACAGGCCACGGTGCTGCGTCGCTGCTATAGGCTTACTTTCCTTGCGCCTCGTCCTTGGAGTGCGCTGGCTTGGCAAGTGTTGGCGGCATGACGTACAAGAAGTCGAGCAAGTGTAAAGCTTTCTTGTAGTCTAGAATTGGTAGCCGATCCAAGGAAACGGTACTGTTCTGCGCAGCCAGGCGAGGGGCGTTTGCCCAACCCGGATAGCACTGGTTTCGATCCATAGACACCTGGCACCGCTGCGCCCCCCCCCCAACAGTTGCAGGGTTGCCCGCAGGAATGGAGGAGCCGGCTCGAGAGCGGAAGCGGCGGCGTCTGCCGCTCCCGCATTTGGTACTTGTTTTTTCGGTGTGGTGCAGGCTCCAGAAAGTGGTGTAGTCTTTCCACCCCTGGCCATGTCAGTCATTGTTGCGGCTAGACGTTCTGCTAGCACATTTGTCTTTCTTTGCCGCGGGCCTCTTCATGCAAGCAGTGGCTGGACTGGGGATTAGCACCTCTGATGCCGACAGAGTGCACGCAAGTTGAACAAAGAGCGTGCTAGTGGCGCCAGCGAGCCGCGACCAACCCCTCTCGCACCCGCAGTCTTGCTGCTTGACGAGGCCACCGAGCCTCCTGTCTACTTCCCCAACACCTTAGCAGGCGACCGACTCCGCACCGGAGCGCACAAAGAAGGCGCCCACTTTTGTGTGCGGCTGCTGGCCGCCCCAAACCCGGCATTGCTTCCAGCGGACGCACAGTGGGGGGAGTGGGTCAGTAAGCAGGAGACTTCATCACTTGGACGCTGTCCAGAGAGTGCCCAAAGCAGCAAGGCATGCCCTCCCGACCCTCCCTACTGGCTTATTCTGGTTTGCTGCGGTGCGCTACTCACCCAACACCGCCTATTCCCACTGGATGTTGTTGGGGTGGTTAAGGGGCGACAAGCAACTGATGGCACGCCCCTCCATCCTCCACTGCCTCCCTCCCTCCGGCGAATAATGCACACCTAACAGTGCTGGTATTTAAAGAGTGTCACCGCCCGCCCATCCATCCGTTGCTTTCCACCACACTACGCCCACCACGCCGTCCGCTACTTTTACCTTGCTCGACGAGATACCTTTGCAAGCCAACACAACCAGTGCGCTATAGTGACAATGGGCCACCCAGCAGTTTATGCGTTCTGCAATGAGCCAATGGCAGGCTGCACCGCCGACATTACCGACAGCATCTATCACTTTGTCAACAATAGAAACAAGCTGATAGTAGATAGAAGCGCGAATTTTGGTATCGGGCAGATGATTGGGTCGGATGGATTGGATACAATGAACAATCCCTGCCACATGTACGAACTGAATATACAGCAGTACCTTTGCGGGGATCCGCTGTACTTCACATCTGAAGTGTGCCACTTTATCATCAGCGTGCGTAACAATGCAATTTGGGTAAGAAATGGTACTGGTGACATTGTATACGGTATGGATTAGTACCGACAGGGCCCTTTCACCCTGCAGTATCGAACCCACCGGATTAGTCCGGATGCCACCACACGGTGGAATGGCGCAGGAGTCTCAAGTAGAGACCATGATGGGCCAAATAGCCTTTGGCGTGTCGATCTTAGATCTCTTGGATTTCCTAGCCAGGCGCCTCGCTGCAATGAACCTACTTTCTCTGGCATGGCCGTTTGCCAACACGGGCTGTCCGGGATGGAGCAACCATCCCTCGCCCAGCCGCGCAGAGCAGCGGACACGCATAAGGCCCCCTCCACATGCGGCATGTGGTGGACATGCGCGGTGGAAGCGCACCGCTCAGCCAAAGGGCCCTATTGTGCAGCCAAGGCCGCTTTTAGCATGCCACGGGCGGCAGACGGGGGTGCACGCCTGCCGGCCAGCGCGCCCGTGTCCGCCCCCTCGCGCACTCCTTCCTTTTTTGCCTGGGCTTGCCTTGTAAGCGGTCAAGCGGCCCTTGTAGAGGGGGGTGCTTGGCATCACGCAAAGGACGGGTTGGCCCCTCTCCCCCCTGGCTGCCAATGCTTACTACGTTGCTTGGCACGGCCGCTTTTAGTTGTCTGGGCATCCTCCCACCCACTGCTTTTGCTTCGGTGCAAAGGCAGGTGGCGCAATGGACCCCCTCATTGCATCATACGCGTTGCCAACGCCGCGTATCGTTTGCGTGTGCCCAGAGGCTCGTGGGGGGGGGCGCACATGCCGAGAAGCGCCGTGGTTGACGGTTCTTCTTCTGGAGCACATGGCATACGCTGGTCCCCCAGCAGCGCACTTGTCCTCTCGCCATCCAGAGTAGGGCAGCTAAAGATGGAGGCGGAAGCGGTCGTCATGTATAGATCTCCCCCGGCTGGACTTTTCTCTTGGCGCCGGCCCGGGACAGAGCGCAGAAAGGAGCCGCGGCCGTCTCGGGGCCGCCCGCCCCCGTGGCCACCTCTTTTGCCTTGTAAGCATTGGAGACGGCCCCTCGCTTTTTGAAGCGGCTCCATCCGCCTTTTGTGCGTCCTGCTTTGCCTTTTAGATCGCAAGGAGGGGGAGCAGGGGGGCCCCGCTCCGTCTCGGCAAGCGCGGCGGGGAGAGCGGCCGTCTTAGCGCACATCTCCCCGACTGTCGTTTCCGCTGCCGCTGCAGCAGCACAGTCCTTTTAGCCCGCCCCTTTTCTCTTGAAGGGGGGTGTTTGTCGGGTGGGATATCTTGGCTAGTTTATTTGGCGCCTTTCTGCTGTCAAACTAGAAAAAAACTACAGCGCTGGGCTCTTTGTCACTGCGAAGAGAGACCAGGGTTCGTTTGCGCCCCTGGGGTCTTTTATCAGAAGACGCGCACTGCTTTGGTTTTCTGGGCAAGCCTTCCGGCCATGGGGGGGGGCGGCGGCCTCGCTTGACTGTCAGCTGTGCGCTGTCACCCTCCTTTGAAGCCCCGACCGGCCTTAAAACCCCCCTGCGGCGGCGGCCCGGCCCTCGCTTGCAGCCTCTGAAGTCTCCAGCCGTTTCCCCCTCCCTACCGTTGCGAGTCAACTCTTTCCTGTCTGTCGATCAGCACCATCGCACTATTCTTATTAGCTGCTGGAACAGCTACTTGCACACACACAGACTCGTTGGGGGTACGCCAGCCGTGATGAGCGGCAGCATCAGCACTACCAGCAGCATGAGCACGACCAGCAGCAGCCTGTTTGAGAGGCGGCATGCGGGACTGTGCAGACAAAAGGCCGGACGGCACAACATGCACCTGCTGAGCGTGGACACGATGTTTGTGATTGCACACACGGACTTTTTGGTCAACTGCGATGGCGCGCTGCATATCCGGCGCGGCGACATTATTCGGGTGCAGCGCGGGGGAGCCGACGATCCAAAGTGCTGGGTTGGCACGGTGGTCAAAAGCTACTACGGCAGCGAGGGCACCGGGTACTTTTTCCCAGTGCTGACGGAGCCCTACAACTTTATGGACAACCGTATTGCTGCCCGGATCCCCATGGCGCTGTTTGATGCCGACGGGAACTTTCTGCGCAACGGCGCCAAGAGAAGGCGCTGAGTAGAAGCACTCCTCGCCCACACGGCCTATCACTTCTCCGCCGCTTCGGCTTGTAACACTTTATGGCCATATCGCCGGGCCACCCCCCACCACCAATAGAAGCGCAGTGTACAGCAATATAAAAGGGTCCTTTGGACACACAACTTGTTTGCTATGACCACTGCTATCTAAACCAAAAGGAGATCCTGGGTCCAATAGTAGTTGGAAAAGCCAAAGCCCACATAGTTGTAGTTGCCAATCATGTTGGCGTAGTGAGGGGGGCTCTTCGCCCACGCATTCATGGCCTGGGAAGGGGACTGTTGGTTCCAGGCAATGTTCTCAGCAGCACCCCTCCAGTTGAATCCAGCACGGGCATACCGCTGACCCAGAGTACCGCCCGAGTTAAGGTGAACCAACGCCTTGCGCATGCTCTGCTCCTGCGAATGCTCCTGCGCGATGGCCACGATCTTGGGGTCGAGCTGGACCGGATCCTTGCGAGCCGCCCTGCGGATGACATTGAGCTGGTTCAGCATCTCGTACTGCCACGCCGGGAGACCAGGGGCCGGGACATTCGGCTTGGGTACGACCGGCGCCGGCGTGGGCCGCGCAACATAGTCGCCCTGCCGAGCAGTCACCGTCACCGTCTTTGTCACTGTAACCACCTTGGGCTGGTTGGGGTTCACCGCCGCGTAGTTGCGCTTGTCGAGCTCGATGGGCTGCGCTCCGACGAGGGCGCCCAGGAGGGCGCCGATAATAAGAGATGCGGCAAGCCTGACCATCTCTAGTGCTGTTGGAAAAGGTGTTTGTTTGTTTTAGGTGGGGCGTAGGGTGGGGGGAGAGGCGGGTGTGGGAGACACAGAGCTAGTCCTCGATCAACAAGGGCTTGCAATGCGACACGACGCGGAGAGGAGGGCGGGTAGAAGAAAATTGAAAACTGGCGACCGGGCCAGAGGGAGGGGAATAGGTGATGACATCTCGAGGCGGAGGGGAGGCCGACGTCTCTGAGATATACGGAGGACACGCCCCCCCGGCCCGCCAGCCCGCCAGCCCACCCGCCCGCCAGCCCGCCCCAGGCCCAGCCCCAGACAGGCCAAGCGCGTCTTTTGTCCTGCAGGACCGCTCGTATAAGGAAGGTGCGGAGGGGAAGATCCCGGGCCATGAATGAGCCCGGTTTTTTCAGCGTCTCCTTTGGCAACCAGCACTGTGAAAAGGACTGCGGGCAGATCCCCCACCCAAGAGTCGGCCACATGGTCGCTTGGTTCCCGGTGGGCAAAAACCGGTCATTTCCCCCCTCCTCACTCAACGATGCCTCGCAGCGGGCCCTGTGGCCGGCTGGGCTGCCCAACTGAACGGGTTTTTGCAGCTGCATTCCAGAATCCACGTTTGGAAACTTCCGCTGATGTGCCCCGCAGTGCATTGTGCGGGCCTGTGTTGGTCCGCAGGGGGCAAATTGGGGGCACCGGGCCAGCCCGGCGCTGGCGAGCGGCTCCTCAGAGACAACCCCTCAACACAGCTGTTCTGCTGGGCGCCGGGCTGCAGGCTGCGCAAATGCCGCACTCCTGTCCGCAGTCGATCTGCGGGGCGGGTTGCGCACCGGGCCTCGCAGGCCCCAATAAAAAAGAAGGCCGCACTGAGAGGCCCGCCCCAGCTCGTTCAGGCTCTACGGATTTCCACTCCGTTGTCTCTCGCGGGCGCGGCGATCGTCGCGCGATGCGCCCATCCGCTGCCACTCGTGTTCGCATCAGGTGATGCACAATGGCGCCCTCCCGCCCACTGGGCGCCGCCGCCATGCGCGTGTCCCTGCGGCGCCTGATGCCGTCACTGAGCGCCGATGGGAATCTGAGCACAGTGCAGCCCGCACGGTTGGAGCGGGGACATGCAGGGCGAGGGCCCCAGTGGCACGCGCCGGACCGCGTGGCGCCGAGAACCAGCGGCTGCCCATGCCGTCGCTCGGAGGCTGCATATGCCGGGCGCAACAGGCCTACTTCCTTGGGCAGTCCGGGGGGCGTCTGGCAGCAGGTATAGTGGCGACATCCGTTGCCCAGCACCGCCATTGCCTGCCTGGGCGCAATAGAAAGGGCAAAAGGCGCGAAAGGGGGGCGGGCAAAGCACGCCTCCCGCCCTTTGGCGACAAGCCCGCCCTTTCCTTGTCCACTACCAAATCGGAGGAGCCCGGCCTACACTTAGCGAGACATGCCCGCTGTCCCCCATCCGCGCTCGCCCCTCCACGCCTCCAGTCACTCTGCCCAGAAAAGGGCGACAAGGAGCCGGCAGAAGAGGGACGTCTGACGCCCGCACCCCTGCTTCCCGCCTACGCCGCAGATGGCGGGTGGTGGGTATAGCGCAAAGAACAAGCCAACCCAGGCTAGAGTAGTCCTTGTCTCTCCTCCTTATCCCTGCCGTCTTGTGCTGTCCATCTACTATTGCAGGGGGGGTGTTTGATACGCCGCCCGTCTTGCCTTGTTCCACCACCGCTGTCATCTCACACACCGCTGGGGAAGTGGGAGGGGGAGCGGTTCTCCAGCAGCGCAAACAAGGTCAAAGGGACCTGGCCATGTTCATCACCTACGTTTTCGACGGAAATGGCAGATATCTGGCCCCATGGATTTGCGAGCCAGACACCACAGCCGCCGATATTAAAGCCTACGCTGCGCTGTATCTAAAAGTGCGCCCCAGAAGAGTCAAGCTTTACGCGCCGGATGTCAGCGGCACAAAAGAAGTGCTGGACACCACCGTGTTTGATGAGTCGGTAATGCCAACCATGGAGGGATGGAAGTGGATTATTGTCAGTGCCGCCACTGCGTCTATGCCCGACGATGATGAGCCCAGATTTGAGCCGGGCGTCTCTCTCAATCCCAACAGGATCAGCACCCGCCTATGACACAGATCCGGGGAGAAGTGGTGGGGGTGATTGCAATCGCTGATGCTGTAGACGTTGCAAAAAAAACAAGCAGTGCAAAACGCGCAAGCCACAAGACGCAAGTGGAAGCCCACTGCAAAGTAGCAAGGGCGGGCCTGCGCTTTATGTGTTGCGGTGGCGTGCAGAGTAAACACCATGCATGTCGGCATCCACCCCGTGCATCGCAGAGGCAGCAGGAACGAGGGAGGTGGCGCAGCCAGGCCAACGCGCCTAAAAAGGACATCGGGCCGGCGACTGCGGCGGATGGAAGCCAGGGCACTAGGCACCACATACTTTGCGCTCTTGCTGCTCGTTGCCCACAGCACTGTTTCTCCCCCCCTTCGCTACTTGGAGGAGCAGCAGTCGGGCGTCGTCTACTCCAATGTGGCCACCCAAGACCAAGCACACGGGCTACTGCTATATTCCGCCCGACTACGTCAGCTGCGAGTTCCCCGAGTGGGCCAAGCGCGCCGGTGTCTTCCGCTGCTTTTGGTGCCGCGACATCTTTGTCAGCTTCAAGCTCTACGCCCGCCACGCTCACGTCTGCGCCAACCGGCCGTTTGTGCACCCGCCATTCTGAGAAATCGGCTCGCCCCGAGCCGAACCGATCCGCCTTGCCAACCAAAGGCGCGATCGGGGGCGTGCCGCACTCTGTTCCTTTGCTTTTCGTTTGCATTGTTCCACTCCACAAGCATTCACCGCATTTATTACATTCAGCACACCACCTGCTTGTGCCGCCAAAGCGACTGGAGGAGCGAGGGATAGAGAGCGCGTGGATAGGGGGAAAGAAACTGGGAGACGTGGCCGACAACTGAGAATGAGCAGCACTGGGGACGCGGCAACGTCCACGGAGGAGGAGATCAGGGTGGTGACAAACTTTCTCCAGGTCTCAGCAATCGGGTGCAAGCGGATCCATGTCTATCTCGTCGAGATCACCAACAAGGATGCATACGAGGATAACGACAGCAGCGATGGCCCTGGCGCACACGAGCAGGTCCGAGAGCCGGCAGTCCGCAGCTCGGTGTTTGCCAAAGCAGTGGCGGGGACTGCAAACGAGCACCTGTTGTTTGATGGGCGAGAGTACGCATACTGCGCATCGAAAATGCACAAGACCTGGGACGGTAAGGAGCTAAAGCGGGATGTTGATGGATCGGATGATATTCCGGGTCGGTTCCATGTCGTATTACGTGTTCATCGAAAGTACGATACGGCGCTAGTGGAACGGTTCTGTAATGGAGATGCCTCGGTGCCGCAGCCTGTTGTTCAGGGGTTTCTGTTTACTCTGGACACTATTCTGCGCTATGCCTTGCGGCCGTGGCTGCAGTGCGTGGGCGGTCGCTACCTGTCGCAGCATGCGGCTATAACGACCGATGCTGGGTTTGATATCTGGTGGGAGTATCGTCTGGCTATGCACCCGACCCACTCGCGTTTGCTGCTCAACGTTTCTGCGCGCGCGGTTCCGGTGACTGCTAGCGGAGTCAAAACCCTGGGGGATTTGAGTGACCTGTTCTTTGACCGCAACAGCAACAGTACCGCGTCGGGGCCCGCAAAAACTGATGGAGAATGGGCAAAATTCGAATCGTGCGTTCGTGGTCTGAGCGTGCTTATCCCAGGTGCCAGCCAGGCCGGTGGCGTTCGTGTGGCGGGGCTGGCGACCAAGCACACTCGAGAGCTGCAGATTGACGGGCTGCCGGTGGCCGAACACTACCGGCGCGTCCACGGCATTGACGTGCCAGCAACCAGCGAGAGATGCGCGGTGACGGGCAAAGACGTGCTGGTACCGCTAGAGCTGTGCGTGCTCGAAGGGCGCCAAGTGCTGCCGCAGCTCAGCAAACGACAGAGGGGGCGGCTGATGCCGCTGAGCGCGCTGCCGCCGCCGCAGCGGCTCGAGCTGCTGCGGCATGGCGCGCAGCTGGTGGTGCGGGCATGCCGGGAGAGCCGGTTGCTGGGCCCATTCAAGCTCCAGGTGGGCGATGAGCTTGCCACGGCGCCGGCGCACGTGCTCCCGGCGCCGCAGATGCAGCTACGGCAGGCGGCGGCAGCGGTGTCGGCAGCGTCCGGGGCGTGGGAGCTGGACGGGCAGCAGGTGCTCGAGGGCGTGCAGGTGCGGTCGTGGACGGTGCTGGTTCTGGCCAGCGCGCAGGCCGTTGGCGAGTCGCAGGCGCGCGCCTTTGCGGTGCAGCTGGTCAAGGCGGGCAGCGAAATGGGCATTGAGTTTGCGCAGCGCGTGCCGCCAATCGTTTACGGATCTGTTCAAAGCGTCGAGCAGGCAGTCGAGAGCGCGTGCGCAGCGGCACAGCGGGTGGCTGTGGGCAACGAGCGCGCACAGCTGGTTGTGTGCGTGCTTCCGTCGGCAGCCGCTGCGCTGTACGGCGAGATAAAGCGCGTGGCGCTGACGCGCGTGGGCGTCCACACGCAGTGCGTGCTGGCGGCCAACGCTCGCGGATACCGGCCGCGGCTGGTGCGTGGGATACTGCTCAAGATCAACACGAAACTCGGCGGCTCAACCGCCTCCACACGGCAAACAGCTGCGGACACTGTGTCGCTTCTGGACGAGGAGCCGACGATGGTGATTTCTGCCGATGTCACGCACACCACCGAGGCCCGGGGAATGTCGGTGGCTGCCGTGGTGTGGTCGGTCGACCTCCATGCGCGCCG
>JANBOI010000343.1:0-10112 GCA_027595825.1 Coemansia biformis
GCCAGTCTGGCCGTCGCCAGTCTGGCCGTCGCTCGTTGGCACATCGTCCTGGCTGACAAAGGCGCCCGGCGCATCCAGTGGGCTGCCCGCCGCGCTGTCGCTGGCCATTTCGCTCAGAGAACACTCGTCTGTAGGAGGAGGGGGCTGCTCTTTGAATGCCGTGCGCCGACGAGTACCTGCGAAATTAGACAACGAAAGGTGGTAGCCGCCGGAGCGCAGCGGCGCCACCGCGTTCTATCACCCGCGCCGCGCACTGGCACGTGATAGTCGCGGAGAATACGTATACGCCGCGCCGCCGACGAAAGGGCCGCCGGAGCGGAACTAGAGCCACGCCGGGGGGTCGACGGGGATCCTCACCAGGTCAGTGTCAAAGAGCTCGATAAACTGCTCGTTGAGGATGCGGACCTTGGGCCCCGCGAACCGGCGGTACTCATCAAAGATCGAGGCCAAGTTCCACCGCTGCAGCTTGCGCAGGCACCCGACCATGGTCCCGGTGCGGTGGCGCCCGATATTGCACATTATCGCCATGGGGTGGTTCCGCGTGTCCAGTATCAGCCCGAATGCCTCGAGAATCATGTCCTCCGTGATCGGGTCTGACGCGTTGCCGCCCTCGTGGACCCCGAGGTGGTGCAGCTGGATGTCCTGGTCGTCGACAAAGTCCATCACGTTCTGGTTGGGCTCCTCTGGCGCCAGCCACACGATACACCGCAGGCCAAGCTTCTCCATGAACGGAAAGTTCAGCTCGTTTGGCTGCCCGCACCGGTATAGGTCGTTCTCCACATAGCCAAAGTTCTACTCGGCGCATACACAGCACGCAGGGCTCCCGTGTCAGCACGCAGACCCCTGCCCAACGGCGGCATGCGCATATACCGGCCCCTCCCGCCGCACAGGGGCCGAGCGGGGCGCCGCTGGCAGACGTACCACCGGTGGTATGTAGTGCTGGTACGCGACTCGCCTCATCGCCGGGTCGGATAAATCATACAAGTGCTGTTGCCGCAGTCACCAAGCCGCAGCGCGCGCCAGAGCACCGGCGCGCGGTGTGCCTGGTGCCACGGGCAGGGGCAACTATGGCCAAGCGGCTGGTGCCGGTCCAGCGAGCGTGATCGCCGCCATAGTTGGCTTGCGCTTCGCAAAGTCAGCTAAAATCCGGGAGCGTAAAAGCCCCGCTCCCGAAACCAGGCAGGTTCGAACTTTATATGCTTTCCGACCGCGAGTGCACTCGCTGCCTCTGCCAATGAGTCTGCACGAATGGGTGTCTGATGCGCTGATCGACCTGGTCGGCGAGAGCAGCAGCGATGTAGTCGAGTTTGTGCTCCACCTCGCGTCGACCTGCGCCAGTGAGCAGCTGCTGGCCGAGCGGCTCGTGGCAGCCGAGCTTCCGCGCGGCGATGGGACAGCAAAGCTGGCGCGCGATCTCTATGCGCGCGTCTTGCGGGGCTCGAAGCGAGCAGATTCGCCCAGGCCTGGCGCGCAGCAGCCACGGGAGGATACCGAGGATGCGGCTTCCAGTGGCGATTTGGGTGGGATTCGCCCTGCCAGAGGCGCGGAAGCCGCTGCGACACGCCATGGCGAGCCTGAAGCAAACACCCGCAAACGGAGTAGCGCGCAGGATGACTGGGGCAGCGACGAGGAGGATCGCAGCGCCCTCGAGGAGCGCATCAAGCGGGCCAAGGCGGGGCAGGGCGGCGGCGACGAGCCTGCTGCTACCAACGACGACGCCGGGGCGCAGATGGACAATGATGCAGCCGAGCGGGATGCATTTGCTGAGCGGCTAAAGCAAAAGGACAAGGAGCAGACAAAGAAGCTCGTGGAAGATCGGTCGTCGGCAAACGACCCTGACCAGCAGCTGCGCCGTGCACTGGCAAACGACCTCGAGGCGCGGCGAGAGGCGCTGCCAGAGATCCGGAACCGGGCGCGCCACGAGTACCTAAAGCTGCGCGAGGAGCAGCAGCTCCAGCTGCTGCGGCAAGAGGTCGCCGACGAGGAGGAGCTCTTCCGGGGCGAGAGGCTCACTGACAAGGAGCACCGCGATCTCGAGTACAAAAAGGAGCTGCTCCGGCTGGCCGAGGAGCGCAAAAACATCAGCGACGAGACAGACGGGTATGCCATGCCCGAGGACTACATCACCGAAAAGGGCAAGATCGACCGCAAGAAGAAGCAGGACGCGCTGTTCAAGCGCTACGAGGGCGGCGGCGGCGGCGGCAGCAGCGGTGCCACAGGCGGCCCAGGCCGCGGCATGCCGGCGCTCTCGGAGCAGGAGCAGTGGGAGCAGCAGCAGATCAACAAGAGCAAGGTCGACGCCGGGTCCAAGGGCGGCGCAGCAGCAAAGCCTGATGACAAAGAGTACGAGTATGTGATCGACCTGGACGCCATTGACTTTGTCCTCGAAGACACGCTGAACCCGGACAAGCACGTGGACGAGCGGCAGCTGGCCATTGAGGAGTACGAGCGGAAGCGGCGCACACTCAAGGAGGTCCGCGAGTCGCTCCCCGTCTTCAAGTACCGCGACAGCCTTCTGGCAGCGATCGAGCAGTACCAGGTGATGATCATCGTCGGCGAAACCGGGTCGGGCAAAACCACGCAGATCACGCAGTACCTGCGCGAGGCTGGGTACACCAGGGACGGCAAGCGCATTGGGTGCACGCAGCCGCGGCGGGTGGCGGCGATGAGCGTCGCGGCGCGCGTTGCCGAGGAGGTCGGGACAAAGCTGGGCCGCGAGGTCGGCTACGCGATCCGCTTCGAGGACTGCACGTCCGACCGGACTGAGATTGTGTATATGACGGACGGCCTGCTCTTCCGCGAGTTTATGACCGAGCCTGACCTCGCCGGGTACTCGGTGATCATGATTGACGAGAGCCACGAGCGCACGCTGCACACGGACATCCTTTTTGCGCTGGTCAAGGACATTGTGCGCTTCCGGCCGGACCTGAAGCTGCTAATCTCCAGCGCCACGATGGACGCGCAAAAGTTCTCGGCATACTTTGACGACGCGCCGATATTCAAGATCCCCGGGCGGCCGTACCCCGTGGATCTGTACTATACAAAGGCGCCGGAAGCAAACTACCTGCAGGCGTGCATCGCCACCGTGCTCCAGATCCACGCCTCGCAGCCCAAGGGCGACATCCTCGTGTTCCTGACGGGGCAGGACGAGATCGAGCAGGCGCAGGAGAACCTGCAGCAGGCGACAAAGGCGCTCGGTAGCAAGGTATCGGAGCTCGTCATCTGCCCCATCTACGCCAACCTGCCGTCGGAGCTCCAGGCGCGGATCTTTGAGCCGACCCCCGAAGGGGCGCGCAAGGTGGTGCTGGCCACCAACATTGCGGAGACCTCGATTACCATCGACGGCGTGGTCTACGTGATCGACCCAGGCTTTGTCAAGCAAAACTCGTACAACCCGCGCACTGGAATGGAGTCGCTGCAGGTCGTCGCCTGCTCCCGCGCCTCGGCCAACCAGCGTGCGGGCCGCGCGGGCCGTATCGGACCGGGCAAGTGCTTCCGGATGTTCACCCAGCACGCGTACCTGACCGAGATGGAGGGCAACACGCCGCCCGAGATCCAGCGCACCAACCTGTCAAGCGTGGTGCTCATGCTCAAGTGCATCGGAATCAACAACCTCATCGAGTTTGACTTTATGGACCCGCCCAGCCCCGCCGCGCTGCAGCACAGCCTGGAGCACCTCTACGCGCTAGGCGCGCTGAATGAACGGGGCGACCTGACCAAGCTCGGGCGGCGGATGGCCGAGTTCCCCATGGACCCGATGATGGCCAAGGCGCTGCTGGCATCGGAAAAGTACCGCTGCTCGGAGGAGCTGGCCTCGATCTGCGCGATGCTGTCTGTGTCGTCGGCCATCTTCTACCGGCCCAAGGAGAAGAAGGTGCAGGCCGACCGCGCGCACGCCGGCTTTGTCCGCCCCGGCGGCGACCACCTCGTGCTGCTGGCGATCTGGGAGCAGTGGGTCGAGACCGGGTACTCGATGCAGTGGTGCTACGAAAACTTTATCCAGTACCGGTCCATGTGCCGCGCGCGCGACCTGCGCGACCAGATCGTCGGACTGATGGAGCGGGTGGAGATCATCCCCGAGTCGAACCCAAACCCCGGCGACACTGAGCCCATCCGCAAGGCCCTCACCGCGGGCTTCTTCTACAACAGTGCGCGTCTGCAAAAGTCCGGCGACAGCTACGCGACCGTCAAGCGCCGCCAGACCGTCCACATCCACCCGAGCAGTTCGCTCCACGAGGCCAAGCCCAAGCTGGTCGTCTACTATGAGCTGGTGCTGACCTCCCGCGAGTTTATGCGCCAGGTCATCGAGATCGACCGCAAATGGCTTGTGGAGGTCGCACCGCACTATTACAAGGAGAGCGATGTTGCCGGCGACATGGGGCGGAAGATGCCAAAGACCGCCCGAGCCAAGGCCCCGTAGGCGGGTCCGGGACTGATCGAGCCCGATCACGCGGCCATAGTTTGCGAGCTTTGCTAGTGTGCTAATGCTAATGATATATCGCACTGGCGCTGACAAGGCGGCCATGACATGCCCGCCCTTGCACTTTGCGCACTTTGTCTCGTATCGCTGCGCGCCGGCTTGCACGGTCGCGAAGGGGAGAACCGGCCGGGTACTTGGGGCAGAGCAGATGGTGCAGTGGCTGGTCACCGCAGGTAAGCAGCGTGCCGCGCCGATGCGCATGCTGCCGCGCTACGGCTCCGCGCGATGTGCCTCGACCAGGCTGCTGGACAGGCGGGCGTCGCTCTGGGACGCCGAGATGGACAGGCAGCAGCTGGCGGCGCAGGAAGCAGCAGCAGCAGCGGCAGCATCAGAACACACCATGCTCGTATCAGTCTTTGGGAAGGTGCGCAGTGCCGTCGCTGGTGTGAGCCGGCCCCTTGACCTGGCTCGCAAGTACGACCAAAAGCACGCGAAAAAGTTCGTTGCAGCGCGGATCAATGGTGGCATGCTGTGGGACATGCAGCGCCCGCTACCGGCGCACACGACGGCCGTTGAGTTTCTGCGGTTTGACGGCGGCGACGCTGCGGCAAAAGAGGTCTTTTGGCATTCGTCTGCCCACGTCTTGGGCGCTGCGCTGGAGAATATCTACGGCGACGACGTGCTCCTCTGCGACGGGCCGGCGCTGCCCGAGGGCGGGTTCTTTTACGAGTTCCTGCTGCTCAACCCCAGCGCTCGTCCGCCTGTCAACCGCCTCGATGGGAGCATACCGTACCACCTCAGAATCGACCAACTGTGCGGGGCTAGCGTGCCGCAAGGCTCCCTCAAGTTCCTCTCGGCCGACGACCTGGCCGCCGTGGACAAGGCGGCAGCAAAGGTCATCGTTGACCAGCACGAGTTTGTGCGGATGGAAGTCGCGCACGAAGTTGCATGCGAGATCTTTCTCGACAACCCGTTCAAGCTGCGGTTCCTGAGCCGCGCGCGGCAGGCAGCGCTGCAGGCGGGCATCTCGGACGCCGTTAGCTTATACAGATGCGGCACCATGATTGATCTCTGCCGTGGGCCACATGCTGTGTGCACGACGCAGCTCCAGGCATTTTCGGCTGACCGCGTGTCGTCTGCGCACTGGGTGGGCCACCTCCACGATCAGGCCAACGAGGCCAGCGATGCGGAGCAGCAGGAGCAGCAAAGGGCCCCGGTACTCAACCGTGTCTACGGCCTGTCGTTTCCCGACCACAACATGCTGAAGGAGCACAAGCGCCTGCGCGACGCCGCCGCTCGGCGGGACCATCGGGTGATCGGCCGGGACCAGAAACTGTTTATGATGCACCCGTGGGCGCCCGGCTCAGGCTTTATTCTGCCCCACGGGCAGCGCATGGTCAACACCATTCTGGCGGCGATCCGGCGAAAGTACGCCGAGTACGGCTTTGACGAGGTCAGCACCCCGCTAATGTTCAACCGCCGACTGTGGGAGACCAGCGGACATTGGGAGAACTACCGCGACGACATGTTTGCTATCGCCGCGGACGTTGCCACGGGCGGGCCACCAGTGCAGGGCTGCTGCGGGCACGACGACACGGCGAGCAGCAGCAGCAGCAAGAGCGAGCCCGAGTTTGGGCTAAAGCCAATGAACTGCCCCGGCCACTGCCTGATATTTGCCAGCGAGCAGCGCTCGCACCGAGACCTCCCGATCCGCTACGCGGACTTTAGCCCGCTGCACCGGAACGAGGTCGCCGGCGCGCTGTCGGGGCTGACGCGCGTGCGCAAGTTCCACCAGGACGACGGCCACATATTCTGTGCGCGCGACCAGGTCGCGGGCGAGATTGAGAGCTGTCTGCGACTGATCGGTGAAATCTACCGGATGCTCGGCTTTGCGTCCTACGAGCTCGCCCTGTCGACCCGACCCGCAAAGTTCATGGGCGAGCCAGCCGAGTGGGACGAGGCCGAGGCCGCGCTGCGGGACGCGCTGGACAAGAGCGGAAAGCCCTGGGTGCTGAACGCCTGCGACGGCGCGTTTTACGGGCCCAAGATCGACGTTCGCGTCCAAGACGCCCTCGGGCGGCAGCACCAGACGGCCACGATCCAGCTGGACTTCCAGCTGCCGCAGCGGTTCCAGCTAAAGTACACCGGACCAGACGGGAAGCAGCACCGCCCGGTCATGATCCACCGAGCCGTGTTGGGCAGCATGGAGCGCATGCTGGCGGTGCTCATCGAGCACTGGGGCGGCAAGTGGCCGTTCTGGGTCAACCCGCGCCAGGCCATCGTTATCCCAACGACGGTGGCAGCCAGCGGGAAGTCGATCGTCGACTACGCCCAGCGGGCGCGCGACACGCTGGCGGGCGACACGCGCCCCGAGTCGGTCGACAGCCACCGGTACTTTGTGGACGTGGACTTGTCTGGCAACACGCTGGGCCGGTCGGTCCGGGAGGCCCAGCTGGCCCAGTACACCTTTATACTGGTCGTTGGCGAGCAGGAACTCGCCAAGGGCACGGTGGACATCCGCCAGCGCGGCGGCGCGCGGCTTGGCAGCAAGACTGTGGCCGAGACCAGGGCCATGTTCCAGGAGCTCATCGAGACGTACAAGTAGACGGGAGGCCGGAGGCCACGGCGCAGCATTGATGTAGCGATGTGCTGGGCCCAGGTGTATAGTGTAAAGGCTCTATTCGCTTGTCACAGCACCGGCGCTACATGCGGTGGAGAAGGTAGTCGGCCAGGACGGCCACGACGCTGACGCTGAGACTGTTGCCCAGCAGCCGGTACCGCTGCTTTGCGCTGGTGGCGCTGGGGAAAGAGAGGCTGGCCGGAAAGCCCATGAGGTTGGCGACCTCGCGCGGAGTAAAGTAGCGAGTGTTTTCTTGCGTCATTGGGTCGACACCGACCACGCCAGCAGTCTGCAGCACGGATCCGGTGCCTTCGGCGTAGTGCGTGTATCCCTTGGTGAAGCAGCACGTCCGGCGGTCGTCTGGGGTGACCACATCGTGGACGTAGCCATGCCGGTCGAGGATCTTTTGCGGCAGCCGGTAGCTGGCAGCATCCTCGGGGGCCAGGTCCTCGAGGAACTGCTTCACCCGCCGCACTTCGTCGTGGTGCCAGATGCCCCGCTCAAAGTCCACGCGTCCGTCGGCATCGGCCGCCGGCTGGATCAGACTGGCACCCGGCACGTCGTGGCGGAAGTGCGCCGGAAATTCGCAGTCGCTGGCGCACTCCTGGGGCTCGGCGCCCAGCTTGGCCAGGAGATAGTAGCGGGTGCGCGAGTTGGGGAAGCAGAGTTGCAGCGGGTTCAGCAGGTACTCCTCGAAGCGGTACCCGGTGCGCACCAGCTGGCGCAGGAGCATGGCCCGCGTGTCGGACCGCTCAAACCCGGCGACGTTCTCCACCAGCAGGTACGTGGGCTTGTTCTGCAGCCGCTCCAGCAGGTCGATGATAAACAGGAAGCTCTTGGCGCGCTCGTCGCCAGAGCCCCGCTGCAGCCCCTGCCGCGTGTACGGCTGGCACGGCGGCGACATGGTCCACAGCTCCGCCCGCAGCGCCTCAAACATGGTCATGGGCAGCGACTCGATGCACCGCTGCATCACCGGCACGCCGTCAAAGTTGTGCCGGTAGACATCGTTTGCCACCGTGTTGATGTCGAACGCCCGCACCACCTGGCAGTCGACGCCGGCCCCCTTCAGCGCAAAGTGCATCCCGCCGATGCCGCTGTAGAACTCGGCGACCCGGAGGACCATCGCAGAGGTCGGGGCGGCCGCGAGCAGCGCAGTCAGAGTGAATAGAGTGTACACCGACGAGTGGGAAGGAGACGGAAGCAGAGTCGGCACCGACGCCGCTACAAGCTGCACAGAGCGAAAAAGGGGGCACACCGGCGCGCTGATCCGATCGGGAGAGACTCGGCTACGGGATCGTCGGCGCCCGACCGAGCGTGTACGCCTTGTTCTGCTGCCAGTCGGCGATGGAGCCCTGGGCCTGCTGGCACAGCCGCAGCATGTTGGCCTCCGTCTTGTCCAGCGACTGGACAAAGTCGAGCGACTCCACGTTGTGGCCCTGCTGCGCGATCCGCGCGATCCGCTGCACCCGCTGCATATACATGTCGCGCAGCACGTGCGGGATATCAGGCACCAGGTCGCCGAGGTGCAGCCCGAACTGGTAAAAGTGCTGCGAGACCGCCCGCAGCTGAATGCTCTCGGGCGACGCCACGTACATGCGGTTCGCGCGCTTCGAGAACACCGGCGACACTCCCATGTCCACGTAGTCCTCCTCGTTGAGCCGGTCTGCCATCCAGAGCGGCAGCGCCCACCGCGAATTCCGGTGCACCTTGCTCGACCCGCCGCTGCCGGCCGACCCCAGCCCGTCGAGGTCTACCCGCAGCACGCACGGCACGCGCTCCTGCACCGCCAGGATGTCGTCGATGTCGTAGTAGCCTGCGCCGGCCATTGGCAAGCAGCGGAAATGCACGGAGAGACGCGCGCGTGGAAAGCGGATAGTGGAGGGCGCAGCGGAGGCAAGGGGGGCACGGGCGGCTCGCGTGCTGGCCCATGAGCCAAGGCACGCAATCGCCTGCGGCTGGCTACGGGCAGGATGTGGGTGGACAGTGTTCTATTAACCCTGGAAGTGAAGTGGTGCCTCTGTTCCGCTGCCTGGGAGGGCGGGCAGCTCAGACCTTCATCGACTTGAGGCCGTCCTTGAAGAAGGTGAAGTAGGGGGTGACGCCGTCCTCACGGTAGTTCAGCAGGGCAACCATGCCGTCGGGGTTCATGCTCTCGCCGGTGTAGAACTCGTAGTCCTTGATGTTGGCAAGGACCTTCTTGACCAGCTCGGCGCTCTCCTTCTTGAAGGTGTCGACCTTCTCCGGGCTCTTCTCCTGCAGCGCGGCCATGACCGCCTTCAGATAGCCCTTGATGTACACAGTGTACGACTTCTTGTCAAAGACCGTCGCATGGAGGCGGTGCGCGTAGACAACGTTATTGACCGTCTCGGCGCCGTCCTCGAGGGCCTCCTCGGTCTCCTCGGCGGAGGCGTTGGCGCCAGTGTTGACTTCGACTGAGCCCACAACGATCATTTTGCAGTCGACCTCCATCGCCGCACCGACCTCCTTGACGTCAAAGGCATCCGAGAAGAGCTCGTCGCCTACACAGCACCGTCAGGGAAGCACCGGCCAAAGCTGCTCTTCAGCGGGCAGCCAACAGGCAGCGATAGCGTAAAGGCGCCCATGCGCGCGGGTCGCGATACATACCGGTAAGAATGTCGCTGTAGATGATCATGTTGGAGGATGTGCTGGCAAATTGACGCTGGTGAATGTGCTTGAGGGATGCAAGCCTGCTCGGCCAGACCGGCCCGGCCCACACGCTCCCAAACAATCTGTCCCGCACGTGCGGTGCTGGCGCACCAAGAACGAAAATTTTTGTGCTGAGATTACGCTTATGATCGCACAGATGATCTCGTGATTGGACCGCGCAGCCACTTGCCCGGTCCGCTGCGCCATTCACGGCCCGTTTCTTGGGCTGCTGGCGCGAGCCCGGCGCTCCGGCGCAGCGCGTTGCTGCTGCTGCTGCTGCTGCATGAGGTTGCGCAGCTGGGCCATGACTAGCTCGAGCTTCTGCCGCCGCTCTAGGAGCCGGAGCTGCTGGCCGATCCGCGGGTTCTGGCTGGCAAAGTCCCGCGTCTGCTGCAGCGTCTTGCC
>JANBOI010000344.1:0-10087 GCA_027595825.1 Coemansia biformis
GTGACAGCGGCGGCGCTCGCCTCAAAGAACACGGGGACGGCGGTGGTTCCCAGTCCTCGGGGCAAGTTTGATAGCCCAACAGTGTTCTTGCAGACAATTGGACGCGGGTGCGAAAAGTTTACAGACAAGTTCACTGGCTGGGATCACCTTTTTAAAACGGATAGCAGCAAGATGAAGGAGGAGATGGGGATCGGACCCAAGCAATCCAAGTGGATCTTGAGGTGGACCAACAAGTTCCGTCTGGGTATCGATCCGTACTTTATTCCTACCAGCATGAAACACTCGATGAAGCGGACTGAGCGGCTAGCTCGTATAAAGAGACGCCGTGCAAACAAGCAACGCTAAGTACCTTTTCCTTTCCACACAGCAGCTTTTTTTTCTCCACTCATAGCGATATGGAAGTGTCGACGAAACCAGCCATATTCCCGCTCCGACAGCAGTTGGTGCCTGTATGATGAGATTACGGGGGATAAAGTAAGTGTAAATAGAGGCACAAGGGCTGGCGCGGCACGGCGCGCTATGCCTGCTAAACTGACAGCTTGTCGACCGCCGCCGCGAGCTGATCCATGTCCGCCTGCGTCGACGGCGTGAGCGGGGACGGCGCCACCGACGCGCGCTTTGCCTGCTTCACATCGACGGCCAGCCCACCCAGCGGCATGTCATCGTCGTCGTCGGCCGCGCTGTCCACGGGCCTCGACTCTTGCGCCGCCTCCGGCGGTGCATCGTCGGCTGCGGCAGACGGCTCTTCCAGCTCGCCGTCCGCCATGGGCTCGGCCTCCTCCTCGACGTTGAAGATCCAATGGTACTGGAGGATGATGTTTTTGATCACGCTCTGCGCGTGTCCGAGATTGGACATGGCCAGCGCAAAGCTCGACGTGCCGGGCGGCGGCCGCAGCAGCGACGGCCCAAACACCAGCGCCAGGTTCGTGCCATACATGTGGTTGACCTCCTCATAGTCCGTCACCCGCTCTAGGTGCTCCACCAGCCGCTTCAGCACCGTGTAGTTGGTCATCGGCAGCGCCTGCACCAGGTCCTTGATCGCCCACAGCCGCTCGTCATAGTCGTCGATCGACGCCGCGTTGATGAATCCGTCGTACAGGCTGAACGTCAGCAGCGGCTCCGGCAGCTCACGTAGGAACTGCTTGATCACGCCCGACACGACGTTGATGTCGTCAAACTCGCCCGAGCCCAGGTCCACCGCATCTGGATCGGCGTTGAACATGTTCCGCAGCCGGCTGACGTCCGCCGCCGCGCCCGACACGCGGTAGATGCCCACTTCCTCCAGCCCGCGGTTCTCGATCTCGGCTAGGCACTTTTCGACAATCACTGGCACCACCTTGGGGTCGGGCATCTGCTTGGCCAGGTCGACGCCGAACGTCTTGGGGTCCGCCGTCGCCATGGGCTCCTTGGCCGGCGGCGCTGCCGCCAGCGCGCCACGGCTGGATGCGGACGCCGATGACGACGAAGACGACATCCCAAGCGCGCCCAGGGCTGCCGCGCCGCCAAGGAACGCAGTGAACCGGCTCCGCGTCGTCTCGCTGCTCGGATGCCTGCCGTTGTGCGGTTGATATGCAGGCGCGTCCGTGTCGCCCATGCCTGCCGCCACCCCGGACGAGCCGCCGGCCCCGCTGTCGCCCGCGTTGTGCTTCTTGGCCTCCTCCACAAACAGCGTCAGCCGCCGTGCCGCCGCCTCGGTCGCGGCATCGCGCATCGCGCCGATCCACTCCTCCATCTGTTCCTGATCCGGCGCCTGCAGCAGGTACTGCCCGCCCTCCTCTGTGACAACCCGGAACACAAAGTCGCGCTTCGTGTACGACGGCTCGATGGCAATGGTCGAGTTGATCAGGTTGATGACGTTGGCCGGTTTGGTGCTCGGCAGCGCCGGGCCGCGCGGACGGGACGTGCTTGCCGCCGACAGCCGGTTCGAGTCGCGGCTGCCCGCCTGCGCCTCGACGCCGTGCGCGATACCGCCGGGTGCAGCGCCGGCGGCACCCTCCATCGCGCTCTCGCGCGTCGAGATGCCGCCGACCTTGTTCATTAGGCTTGCCATCTTGAGCAGCGGCTCGTTCTTGGCGCGCCGCTGCTGCTGCTCCTTCAGCCGGCGCTTCAGAATCTTGGTACGCTCGTTCTTTTGCCGCTCGATGGCCTGCTCGCGGTCGCGCAGCTCCCGCTCCAGCCGCTCGCGCTCGCGGATCTCCTGCCGGGCCTTTTCGATCTCGTCCGTCACGAGGCGCGTGAATGGCCGCATGTACACTGCGCCGCCGCCCACGCCGCCGCCAACCGCGCCGCCCGCCCCGGGCGCACCTGCGCCGGACCCGTCGGGGAATGCCAGCGCGCGCGGGGTCGGCGCCGGAGGCGAGCCAAAGGCTTGGCTGCTGCCAAAGTCGGGCGTCGCGTGCGGCACCGCCGTGCTTGCCTTGCGGCCGCCATAGACGCGCGCATCGCCGCCGCCACCACCACCGCCGACGACAGTTGCACCGGGCCCGCTAGGGGCGCCTCGCAGGTTCGTTATCGAGCGCTTGGTAAACCCGCCAACATGCGCATGACGCAGCGTCTGCGACGCAATACTTTCGCTTGGCCGCCCAAATCCCGGCGCATGTGCCAGCGGCAGCGAGAACGAGAACGACCGGTCGCTCGCAGGGCCAGACGCGTGGGCGCCGCCAGCAGCCGCGGCGCTTCCGGCACTTGGCGCCGGCGCAGCTGCAATCGGCGCCGACTCGCTCGCCAGCACCATCTCGGCGCTGCTGGCGGCGCGGAGGTCTGCCATTCGGAGCGGCGCCTGCGCGACCCAGGTGCCAAACTGCCCATTGTCGATGCGGATCTTCGTCGGCAGCGCAAACGCCTCCTGGCAGCGGCTGGCCAGCTGGTCGCATATGCACAGCATGATGTACACGCGGTGGCGCTTGGCCAGGTTGACCAGGCGCGCATCGCTGGACAGCGAGTCGGGCGTGTCGTAGCACAGGCTCACCATGTTCTCCAGCAGCCATCCGAGACAAGGCACGAAGCAGTCGGCGCGGGCCATCGAGTCCTCCGAGACGTCTATGCCGTCAACCGTGGGGTTCGAGCGCGACCGGTGGACTGGAATCGCTCGGGGCGCCTCGCCGGCCTGCAGCGCGCTACCGCTGCTGCTGCTGTTGTTACCGTCGTCAGCGCCAGCGGCCGCCTTTGCGGCTGGCAGGGTAGCGTCAAAGGCCGCCCAGTCGCGCGCGCCACGCAGAACTGCCTCGAGCGTCTCGAGCTTGGTGCTGTTCTCGGCTGCCACCTCGTTCCACGCCCGCACAAACTGCCGCGACTCGGGGCTGACAAGCGCGCTGGCGACAGCACGCTCCACAAAAGACGGCACGTACTTGGCCTGCGAGTGACCGCCCTTGCGCTTGCCGCGGCGGCCCGTCTCGCCCGCAACCCGGCTGCCAACGTTGTACCGCTTAATTGACCCGACACGGTAGCTTGGCTGGCGGTCTGGGATCATGCCCGCCTCGCGCATGTAGCTGTTCAGCAGCGACCCAAACACGTGCGATGTCGCGAGGTGTGAATCCTTGCGGCACAGGCGGATGATCGTCAGGAACTTTTGGATCCGCGCAACGCGCTGCGTCAGCGATATCGTCGGGTCCGCGATCTGCCGCACCACCCACCCGCGGATGGTGCGGTGAAGCTCCAGCATCGTCTGGATGCTGTGCGGCAGCGTGCGCATCAGAGACGTCTCGACAGTCGACACCGACACGCCGCCAGCGCCAACGACGCCTGCGCCTACGCTCGTCCCCGACAGCTCGTGCGCCTGGGCGCTGTTCCGCCCGCGGTGGGTCTGCTCGAGCACCTGGTAGATGTCGGACACCGTCAGATCCTCCTCGGGCGGCACGTGGGCCATGCGCTTCTTTGGGTACCACGGGAGCGGCGCGTGCGTCTGGACCTCCAGCAGACAGAACGCCACCAGCCAGTCGTTGAACGAGCACCGCGCAAAGTGTGTCTGCGCCAGCCGGTTCAGCGACACGAGCACCACGTCGGGATCCGCAACGCTGAGCAGCGAGATGGGCGATTTCATATCCACGTCGAGCTGCGCCGACGCGCTCTCCCTGCGCTCGCGGCTGACCGCACATGCAAGCCGGCGATCCAAGACCTTCTCCAGCTGCGCGTAGCCCGAGGGCGTCAGGAGCTGCGTAGCCAGGTCGGAGATCAGCATCGTCGCCCGCTCGCAAAGGTCCTTCCACGAGCCCTGCGCATCGTCCGCCTCTGGCTGCTGCGCCTCCACCGCGCCGCGCAGCGCCGACGCGAATTCGGCCATCGCGTCGCGCAGCGTCATGCTGTCCAAAAAGTCGGCAAAGTGCTGGCCCAGCCAGTTCTCGCACACGTCCAGAAGCGTGGTCAGGCTCGCCTCGACAAACGACCACTCGTGCCCACTAAACTGCGCCAGCGACCGCCGCATGCTGGCAACGACGGTGGGGCCGGTGCAAAAGTGGCGGAACGACGCCATGAACGTCCGTTGGAAGACGTCGCGGTTGAAGACAAGCGCCGGCGCCACGCCCTCGGGAAGCTGGATAGGCACGCCCTTGTCGGTGACCAGTCCCGCGCTGTAGTGCTCAATGCCGTTGATGAGCAGGTCAAGCATAATCGGCAGCGTGCCGCCTTGGACCTCGACGACAAAGCGCAGATGCTGGACGGACACCGCGGCAGGCACAGGTGCGGGCTCGGATGGCTTCTGGCGGACGTGCTGCACGCGAAGCACGCCCAACGCAAGGTCGCCATTGGCAGCGTACACTGTTGTCCCGGAGAAGACCGCGTGGCTCTGCGCTGCATCGCTGATCTGCTGCTGCTCCGCGCTGTGGCCTGCCCCGGCAGAGCCGTCGGCGTGTGCAAGTGCGCCGTCAGCTGGCTCGTCGTCGGCAGCGGCAGCTGCGGAGCCTTCGGCGCTGTCGCTGGCGATGATGGCCGGGAACGACTGACTGCGCTTTTCACGCACCACCTGCTGCTCGCGCTCGGTGGCTGCCGCCGGCGACATGGGCTCCATGGTGCCCTGGGATGCCTTGCGTGGGGTGGGCGGGCAGCCGGCGCTGCCGCCGAGGGCCAGCGAGTCGGGCCTCAACGGTGCACGCGAAAACGCTCCTGCCCTGCCAGGCATTGCGCTCGTGCGGCTGGCCATCGGCGTCTGCGGCTGTGCCGGCGTCTGCGGCGCGGGCGTGCGCGCCGCGGGCGTGATCCACTGCAGGATGTTGGTTGACGGCACGGTTTCGGGGCACACGAGCGGGAGGATCGAGCCCGGTGCCTGGCGCAGCGCCGACGGCGCCGACGGCTGCGCAAAGCCCGCGTCGTCGGCGCTGCTGTCCGCGTCCTGCAACATGTGCTGGTGGTACAGATCGCCGACCGAGGGCTCGCACTGCAGTGAAATCGACAGGAGGTAGCGCAGATCGTACTCGACGGCGTCCGCCCCGGCAAGCTCGTCGCCGATCTTGAGCGGATTCAGCGCCAGACTCCGCAAGTACGACTGCAGGTAGGGGTGGCTCAAGATCGACGGGTCCAGGACGGCCAGCGGCGCGATCTGCGGCAGGGCGGCGTCCTGGTTGACGCTGCGCCGGTCGCCGACTATTCCGCCACTGGCGTCGAGCGGGCCGCCCTGCTGGAACTTTGACGCCAGCGACATGCTGCTTGCGCGCGACCGCATGATGTCTGTGCGCGCGCGCTCGACAACCGAGTTCGGGATGCTGGCCGCAGCCTCGTGCGCCGCGGCATACATGCGGCCGTAATGCGCAAACAGGATCTTGTCGCCCGGCTCGCCCGCGCCGCCCGCAGCGCCGCTGCTGCCGCCTGCCGCGGCGAGGGCCGGCGCGTACGCCTGCCGGAGCCGGCGGCCCTGCCGACCGATGCGCATGCGGATCGTCCCGTAGAAGGGGATGGGCGTGTAGCTGTAGCCAGCGCCCGCGGTCGGCGTCGACGCGCCGCTCTTGTGCTGGGGCCTGATGACCAGCGGCTTGGCGTCGACGGGCTGGCCCGGGACGTCAATGTCGGCCTCGTGGAGGCCGTGTGCGACCAGCAGCGGCACCCACTCTGCGACAATGAGCTCCTTCCACGACAGCGCGACGCCGTGCCAGGTCTCGCGCAGGCGGGCTATCGGCGCCATCGTGACGGCCATCGCAATGGCGGCCCACGACACGGCGTCGCCAATGGCCCGGCACTCCTCGCCGATGCGCACCCACTGCTGCAGCAGCGCGCTGCGCCGCGCCGGGCGGTTCAGCGGCAGCTCGACCAGGAGGTGGTGGTGGATCAAGCGCGTGATAAAGTGCGGCTCGTTCTGCGTGAACACCATCAGCTGCCGGAACACGTCCAGCGAGCCTGCTGCTGGGTCGTCCGCGCCGGCAGCGGTCGGGCCCGCGTTCCTCACTGCATCGCGCGCCGGCGAGGAGCTGGGCTCGGTGGCCGTGTGCGCCCCAATGGTCAGCAGGCTCGGCGTCTGCTGGCACGCGGCGCTGCTGCTGCTGCCGCTGCTGCGCTGGGACGGCAGCGGGATGTAGAGCTGCGCCTGCTTCGGGTTGAACCCAGCCAGCTGGCTCTTGTGGAAGAGGTACAGCTGGTGCGCAAACTCGTCGGGTGGGACGCGCAGCAGGAGCGACGGTGTCAGGCCCGTGATCTCAACACGCGCCAGCTCTGGCACCGTGGGGATCTGCGGGACTGAGGGCTCCGGCTCGCCGTGGTGCGTCTTGGAGCGGCCGCGCGGCGGGCGAGGCGTCACATCCGCGCTGATCTTGGTGCCCATTGCCGACGATATCGAGCCGATGATTTCGTACGACTCGAGGCCCGAGAGCGGCGGGCTGCGCATGTCGGCAGACGGCCCGGCGGTGTTCTGCGACTTGCTAGCGTCGTCGGATGCGGCTGTCGCCGCCACGGGGACCATGCGGTCGATGGCGGCAGTGACGGCAGTCACTGCTTCGGCGTCGTGTTCGGGATCGGCCGCGGCGGCCGAGGCGACAATCGTCCTCAGGATCTCGATCTGCTCAGCATCGTACACGTGCGCGTACTGGACGGCCAGGCCCATGACAATCTCGCCGAGCCCGGCCACCAGCGCCGCGTATCCCGGCGTGTCCTGCATGACCAGCCCCGCATAGCGCTGGAGCTCGCCGAGGAAGTCGGCATGGCTCATCAGAAGCGGGTACGTGCCGACGAGCTGCGCGCTAAACGATGCCGCGCCCGTCGCGGATGCGGCTGTGCGGAAGACCATCTCATGCACCAGCGCGCTGCGGCTGCCGCCGATCACAACCAGGGCGGTGCTGCAGCTGTCGTCGGCCGGCTGCGCGGCCTCTGCGCCGGCGGCGAGCGCCGCGCGCTCCGCGACCACCAGCTCCGGGTGCCGCTGGGTGCCCCAGAAGAGGCGCGTGCGCGTGTCCTTGGGCTGCTTGGCCTTGTCCTCGACGAGGGCGGGCTCGGCGAAGGCGTCCTTGCCCAGGGCCGCGGTGACCGGGCGCTGCTGTTCGCCGGCGCTGCTGAACAGCCGGCCGGTGGCGGTATTTTCGCGCGGGCGCTGGCGCAGGCGGCGCGCGTAGCTGGCCTTGGCAGCGGCAAAGCGCGACAGCCAGGTGTTCTTCGCGTCGGACGTGGTCGCAACAAACATGCGCGCCACGCGCTCCTTGCCGCCGATAAAGAGCTGGAAGCCCGGAACCAGCCCCGACGCCAGCGCGCCCGAGTAGTCCTTGGACAGTGTCGACGTGCGCGTCATGATCGAGGACACGGAGCTGTTGCCAATAGAGTACAGGCTGATGCGGCCCGAGCCGGCCTGGCACTCGCGGCCGAGGTGGCCCAGGACACCGGGCGCGTGGGCGACGCTGAAGCGCGAGCTTGCCGCCTCAACGGCCTCAGCGCTGGTCAGAGGGTACTGCGAGTGGTACTTCCACTTGGTGAAGTAGCCCTTGCCCGCGATCCCGAGCTCGGAGCTGACCAGCGACGAGCTGTCGGTCGGCTGGCTCGTCTTGGCGCGCGTGCCCTTGCCGAAGCGCATCTTGTTGCTGACGGCGCCAAAGAAGCTGCTGGCCAGGCCCTGCCGCACCCAGCGCCGCTTCAGAACCACGATGGTGTCGTCAAAGATCAGCACGCTCACGTAGCGCTTGAACTTTAGCGACCGCAGGTCGACCTCGGTGAAGCACTCGCCGAACGTGTAGCGCTCGCAGAGCGGCGCGGTGATCTCACCGTCACAGACGCCCGGCTCGAACAGGATGGCACGCGAGCCCGAGTCGACCTCGCCCGGGGACATGGGGAAGCCAGGCCCGCCCGAGGACGAGCCCATGTCGTCGTAGGCAGCGACGGCCATCGACGAGCGGAAATACCCGCCGGCGGTCTCGTTGGTGGCTGCCGCGGTTTCCTCGGGGAACATTGCGCGCATCTCGCTCTCCGAGGGCGGCTTGTAGAAGAAGATCTTTGCGCCCTTGAGCACCACCCGGTACACCTTCCACCCGCGCGAGAGCGCCGACGCCAGGGACGTGCTCGGGTTGATGTCGGTCTTCTTGCTCAGGTAGCCCTCCTTGGCGACCAGCATGGGCGCGCCGGCGCTGCTACGCGCCGACTGCGCCGTGGCGCCGGGATGGCTGGCAGCAATCGCAAAGCTGTAGTCGCGGTTGACGGTGCCGCCGTGGGGGCCGGCGCCGGCGCCTGCGGGCTCCGCGGGCGGGCCCTTGCGCCCGGGCGGCGGCGCATCGCCCCGGGCCGCGCCTCCAGCGGCAGCAGACACAGCCATTGCGCCGGCAGCCACGCCCCCCGGCGCCACCGCGGACAGGGCTGGGCTACTGCTGGCGTAGCCGGACTTGGACAGGCCGGCAAGAGCGGAGGAGCCATAGAGCGTTTTACGGAAGTGCGCGGCGGCGCTGCTGGCGGCGGCAGCGCTGCCCGGGTGCGCGCCCGACGCCGAGGCCACGCGCTGCGTCCGGCCGCCACCGTATATGCTGCTCGCCGCGGCCCCCGAATCGGCGCCACCCAGGCCGAGTGACGCCGCGACGCTGGCGCCCGGCAGCGCGCCTCGCGACAGTGGGGACGGCATGTACGTGGCCTTTGAAAATGTGGAGCGCTTTCCTGCGGCGGCAGCGGCAGTAGAGATCGAGACTGTGGCATGCGGCTGGTCGGCGCTGCGCATCGCGGCCCTGGCGGGCTCTGCAGACACAGTAGCAGACCTGGGAGACTCGGCCGAGGCGGCGGCAGGCTGAGCGGGCTCGGCAGCGGCGGTGGCAGCGGCGGCCTTGTTAGAGCGGCGGGACGTCAGCCCGCGGCGCAGCGACTGGCCGATTGCGGCAAGCGGCCGGGACCTTGACTTGGTGGGCTCATCCCGCGGTCGGTCATTACCAGGCGCCATCTCGCGGGAGCAGGGAGGAATGCGGGTTCGGAGCGTGGAGCAGGCCCGTCTGTTGCTGTGCCCGTGTCGTGCGGGAGGCCTCCTCCCGTCTCACTGCCGGCAAGCGACCACGATGGTGGGCCGGGCCGGGCAAAAATAGGGCGAGGTGGACGCGAGGCAAGTGCAGTGCGCAGCGGAGGAGAGCGCTGTTCATTCCAGGTAGGCTGGCCGCGCCAGGGATAGGACGCTGGGGCAGGGAATGAGCGGGATCGCCAGCCCGGCCGGCTGCGCCCCGAGTCCTTTGTGCCTCGGGCTGGCGGCTGGCCCGGCGCACCAGCCGTCTCGTCCGGCGGCGGTGGCGGCTTCGGCTTCGGCGTCGGTGGTGGCGGCGCGCGCGTGCGAGGGGAGGCCGCCAGCACCAAAAATACACATCGAGGGATGCGGCTCAGGGAAAGGTTCGGTGCTGTTCGTTGTGCCTCTGGAAACATGATGGGGGAGGGAGCCGCCCGGGCAGCTGCCTCTACGCGCCGGCCCACGCGCGCGGCCGCGCCGCCAGCGCTGGGCGGTGGCGGATCCGGCTCCGGCCGGACCGGGAGCCGCGATTGTGGCTGAGGGCGAGCTGGGGGGTGTGGCCCGCCATGGCGGTCCTGCCAATGGTCTGCCGCTCCGCCGTCCTTTGCGGGGCGATCGTCCCGCGTTGGCGCGCATGTGCCGCGTGACGCGCCCGCCTGGACAGCCGTCGCCGGGCGTCCTTCGGCAGGCGTGTGGCATGGGGAGGCAACGATCCGG
>JANBOI010000345.1:0-10068 GCA_027595825.1 Coemansia biformis
GCTTTCCCGCTGCGCGCGTGTGGCTGAAAGCAGTGTGCAAAAAGTATTAATGGACAGCCAGCGACATGGAAGCAAAAGCGGCAAATGCAGAAGCAATGCAGCAGCAGCAGCGTGTGTTTGAAGGCGAAAAGTTTCTGCGACTGATCAGCGTGGTGCCTGATCCGCAGCGCTAAAGCACAGATGCGCGTGTCGTGAGCACGGCCGACCCCTCTTTGTCTTCGGTTGGAATTTGTGCCCGTTGCCTGCAAAGGGGCGCAGAGACCGTCAGTTCCAGCGCGACGATTTGCTTGCTCGGTGACAGTAGGCATGACAGTGGCGGCGGGCGAGGGCAGCGGCGCAGCGGCACGACCCCTGTACACGAGGACAAAGGTGGTGGACGCACATGGGGCCGGACAGAAGCTGCGCAACTACATCGTGCACGAGTTCCGCGACGTGCTCAGGATCCGGGCGGATGCCCTGCATGCGCTTCGGGAAAAGCGGGTGCGCGTCAACGGCGAGATAGTCCTGGACTCGCATGTCCTGGCGGCCGGAGACAGTGTGCAGATCGAGATCGACGGTACCCGCGCCATCAAGAGCCGCCTGCACAGCCTGGACGTGGTGCTGCGGTACGCCGAACCGGGCCTTGTCGTCCTGCTCAAGGCCCCGGGGGTCAAGAGGCAAGACGTGGAGTGGGCCGCCGCCGCCCTAGTCGCGCTCGGTGATGGGCTGTGTGCACAGGCCACTGACGGCGATCAGCTGGAGCCCTGGATTGCCGTCAACGAGGCCGAGAAGAGCGTGCGTAGCCTTGTGTTGCTGGTTGACAGCGCTGCGCGCCACGCCGCCATGGAGGAGCTGCTTGGCAGCGGGCATGTGGAGTTTACGCTCTGCGCTCTGTGCCACGGCGGCGCCGACCGGGTTGCTACGGATGCCGTTGCATTGTCGGCGGCGCACAACGCCACGGCCGCCGTCGCATCCAGCAGCAGCGGGAGGTTCTCTGGCGGCGGCCGCGTCGGCGTCACAGTCGATCGTACGGTCAGCAGCTTGACCGTCGGCCAGCTGAGCCTGGTCCGGGGAGCTGTGACCAGCACGTCCAACCCGAGCCTGGCGCTGCGGCGCTTCATGTGCGCACTGGGATGCCCGATTGCGGGGACGCAGAACCACACCAAGCCGCTCCCGAATCACCGGGACAAGGGTACGCTGCTGGCCTTTGTCCGGATCGAATTCCCCTCGCTCGCAGACGACGGGCGGCGGGTGGCTGTTACCGAAGACACCCCGCAAAAGCTGCTGGCCGTCTGCGAGCGCGAGGCCAGGTTCCACAGCCGCCGCCTGGACAAGACGCGTGCCGAGGTTGAGCGCCTGCGGGCCGCCGGCCCTGAAACTGGCGGTCTCGGTGCCAGCACCCCCGATCGCCAGACCGCACAGAGCCCACGGCCGCGGGCGGCCGAGGACGTCCCTGGCTGGGAGGTGGAGATGGTCAATGGCAGGCCGGCCGCGTACATTACCGGGATCAAGGAGTTCTGTGGCTACGTCTATCACGTCACGCCAGACACGCTGATCCCGCGAGCGAGCACCGAGGTGCTGGCTTGGGCGACAGTCGATCTGCTGCGGTCCCGGGCCGGCGCCACCGACGCACCACGGGTGCTGGATCTTGGAACTGGCAGCGGATGCGTTCTGCTATCCGTGCTGCTGCAGATCAGTTCGGCCCACGGCGTGGGCGTGGACATCAGCACGGCCGCCCTTGCAGTTGCCCGAGACAACAGCGAGCGGCATGGCCTGTTGCAGCGCGCGGCGCTTCTGCAAGGGAGCTTCGAGGCATTTGCGCTGGACCCTGACGTTACGTCCAACGGCCCCTTTGACGCTATTGCCTGCAACCCGCCCTACGTGTCGTCCTGGAAGGCGGCGCGGATGGGCGCGACCATTGAGCACGAGCCGGCGCTGGCCCTAATTGCAGAGGATGGTGGCTATCAGGCATACCGCACCATCCACAAGTCGCTCCAGACCACCCCTGCTATTTTGCGCCCTGGCGGCTGCATTGCGTTCGAGATCGGCAAGGGCATGGAGAGGGGCGTGCGCGCCATCTTTGCCGAGTGGGTGGAGGTGCACGCGCTCAGGGACGCGTACGGGTTCCTGCGCGTACTCGTGTTCCGGCGGCCGTGATGGGCGAGAGACCAGACCCGACCGGCGGCCACGGCAGGGAACGCGAGTAGACGCACATTGTCTGTAGCATAGTGTGGCAATTTGGAGCATGCAGCTTCAAGGGACGGCCTCGATCCAGCGTATGGCTAGCACTCGTGGAAGCGCTCCCGCGTTATCCGGGACACCCGGGACTGGGGGCTTTCGCCAGCCGGCGGCTGCGGCGCCCCGAGACCCGACCTGCCCTCGTTGCCCGTGATGCCAACTGGGGCGACAATGCCGCTCTGATCCGCGCCGAGACCAGACCCGGGCGACCACCCCATCCGCCGCAGCAATGCGTACCCCATGTTGTCCTGGCCAAGTGCTGTGGCCGCGGATGCCACAGGATCCGTCGCCGGATGCGCCTCCGTGTGCGCTGACTGTCCGGCTCCCTCCAGCTCCGACTCCCTCGCGGCTGCTGTCTGCATGTTGCTCTGCAGACTCCTCCGCAGCCGTGCGCGGTCGGCGTAGACACCCATCTTATCTCCGGCTCGCCGCCGGGAAGGCATATATCTCCGCTTTAACGCCCGCAGGTTGTCAATGCGCTCCTGCTGAAGGTTGGCGCGTAGCGCCGAACTAGTCGCTGGACTGGCTTCCGGGGCGCTCGTGTGCAGCGTGGCGATCTCGTTGCTCCCGGTGTTTTTACATTCAGCACACGCCCACTGCTCGTGGATGTGGACTTCGAACGTGGTGCCTCCCACAGCCACTTGGTCCCGGTGTCGCAGCCGCCATGGCCTGCTTGCTGTCTTGGGCTCTGAAAGTCGCTGCTGGTTGACAAACGTGCCATGTGTTGACCCCTGGTCGACGACATAGAATCCCGGTTCATGTGCGGTTGCTTTTGATGCTGCTGATGCTGCTGCTGCGCGAACGGCATCGCTCTCTCCCTGGCACTCGCCTTCTGAAAGGTCGTCCACGGCTTGCATCTTCTCAAAGTCGCCAGGCTCGCCACCGCTCTCACCGCCGCTCTCGCCTCCGATCTCGCCGTCCTCCGATCCAGCATCCTCGGCAGCGACAGCAATGCCACAGGCAAATGCGGCATCGTCGCTTCCAAAGTAGATCCGGGCGTGGTGCCGGGATACTTCCATTTCGGGGACGCGTAGATGCCGAATGTCTCCGGCCTCGACTCGATCCCGCCCGACGTCGAGCCCGTCATCTGCGCCTATCTCGACAACATGCCCGACAGCAAGGCACGGCGAGTCCGCCACTACTAGTCGCGCCACCCCCGCAAAGCCGGCTGTGCCTGGTGCGCCGCCGGAAGCAAGACGCAGCGGCACGTACACCTGCGCGTCTGTGTCGTAGTACGACACTATGCCCGTGTGGAGGTCCAGCCAGTGCCCGCTATCCTTGCTGTACGCGTACCGCGGGTCTGCCGACACCTCGAACCCGTCCAGGGGTGCAGCTGGCGAGTGTGAGATTTCCGGCCCCGCCGCTGGCACGGGCGCCGTTGCGGGCTCAGAGCGGCCCTTTGCGCAGAGGTACTCGCTCAGATCGTCCTCGAATTGGCGGCTCATGGCACGGCAGGGAGGACAACCAGCGCGGAACAGGGCGACAGCGCGCACTGGCAAGAACGCTACGCCCAGTTGGAGCTGGCTCCCCGCATCCAGGTGCAGTGGCAGGCGATCCGGCGTGATCGGCACCAGCGTGGCGATCAAAGTGAGGGCCTGCACGGGGGGGGGGATTGGTTCCCGGGCGGGCTGCTGCGGAATCTCTCGCTGGCCCGGCGAGGACGTGGCGGACAGTTCTCCCTCGAGTCGCCTTGCTGTCTGCTGTGTAGTCTGTCTCTCAGCCGCGCCCGCGCACTCTTAGCTGCAACCCGCCACTCCTGTGCCCCCCAGCCACCCCGATGACTTCGCGTCGCAGTGCCCGGCTGCTTGCCAAGGCAGCGCCAGCGAGCCCGCCAAGGGCAGGCCCCGCAGCGGCCGCAGCCAACGGCCGTGTGGCCAAGAAGGCAAAGGCGCGCGGCGACAAGCCGGCGGCCAGTGCACCAGCGAGCATAGCGATTCCTGCTGCGCTGCTAAGCGCCTCGCCACCCGCTACGCTCGCCGACCACAATGCCATGGCCACGGCTATCCGCCACCTCAAGGAGGTGGACCCGAGGCTCGGCAGGCTAATCGACAACACAACCGAGACGTGCTCCATGTCGCTGCCCAGGGACAAGAGCACCGACACCAGCTTTGTCTCTCTGTGCCAGTCGGTCATCTTCCAGCAGCTGGCAGGCAAGGCAGCCCAGGCAATACTGCTCAGGTTTCTGAGGCGGTTCGGGACGTTAAAGGACGCGGCAGCAGGTCCTCCACGCGACAGGGATGACCCCAGCCTAGGCAGGGACGACTTTATCTTCCCGACCCCAACGGTGGTTGCTACGCTGGATGTGGACGAGATGAAGGCCGTCGGGCTGGGCCAGCGGAAGGCCGAATATATCAGCGCAGTGGCCGAGCGGTTCAACGACGGGACCTTGTCGGAGGAGCTGCTGGCATCCATGCCCGACGACGAAGTATCCCGCGCGCTGGTTGCGATCCGCGGCATCGGCCAGTGGACAGCCGACATGTTCCTGATGTTCCATCTCAAGCGGCCGAACGTGCTCCCAACGCTCGACCTGGCGGTGCGCAAGGCAATGTGCCACCACTTTGGCGTGCCATTTGGCAAGAAGACCCCCACCCACGAGCAGCTGGTGGAACTGGGCCGCGTGTGGGAGCCGTATCGGTCGGTCGCGACCTGGTACATGTGGAGACTCTCTAATACCATTACGCAGAAGAGCTGAGCCGTCCTCCTTTTGCCGCTGGCGACGCGCAAAGGCCACTATTTCGTCTACCTCTCTTGTGCCCCAACGCGGATACATCTACTGGCCTGTCCGCGACTGGCGGAAGATGCCAAATGTCCACACTGGAAGTCCACATGTCTATGCTATGCCGAGCGGCGCTTGAGCTCCGCCATCCTGTCCTGGTACGTTGGCGGTTGTTGAGCCGACATGTGCAGATCCGCCATGATGTCGGCGGCGTGCTTCCCCTTCCGGTGTTTCAGCTCGGCAGATCCCAGCCAGATGGCGATGCCAGCCATTGCTGCAACGCCGCCGTACATGATCAGCCTGTTTGGTCTCATGTACAGCTCAGGGTTCAGCACCTTGAACAGGCGCGTGGCTGGGACGTCTTGCTTGGCTGCGCGGCGAACGGGACCGCCGTCCGAGCTGCCCTCAGCCGTCATGTTGTCAGACCGTACGTAACGAGGCGGGCCGGCTGGTCCTCGCTAGCTCTGTCTCCTTGCCGCAGGCGTGTCGGACAGGTAGGGTCGGGGAGGATCTGCTGCGACCTGTTCGTGCGCATGGCTTGATCGTGGATCCGCCTGACCAGTGTATGTGCAGGCTTTACGGGAGAGTATCACGGGCGCGGATCGTCAGGGTCGGGCACTGGTCGGGCGCACAGCGCCAAGGGCCACCGCGGTGGACGGGCATGGCGCCGGCAGTGCCGTGTGTGGGGCACTGCGGCACGCGACCTCCGCAACAGGGGGCCAAAGGACACGCGCCAATGGGGCGGGCCAGAAAGGCCGCGGCCGCAGTGGACGTGGCCGCAGTGGACGTGGCCGCAGTGGACATGGTTGGCGGCGGGAAGCCGCTGGATGGGGCGAGATGCTGGGGCCAGTAGCAGGAGCTGAATGTCATTTCTGAGTGTTCTCGGCGGGGCAACAGCGATTCCACACGTACCAGGGATGCTTGGAGGCGGGAGATGGCAGTGCCTAGCAGCAAGATGCCTCAACGCCCTCTCTCGAGGAGACACCCGACATTCACGACGTGCGTCTCTGCTCTCCCGGCCGACACATTGGGGAACTCGCCCGAGCGGATGCAGGGGTGGGTGGTTGTGTCGCCTCCGGCCAGCGGAGGCCCCGTGCGCGATCTCGAGGCGACACAACCGAGAAGTTCCCCTGCCAGCGCCGCGCCCAGCCGCCTCGGAGTTTCCTCGCCTGTTCCCCCCCAAACTGAGCAATCTGCCCAGTGGGGCGGCGATCGCCCCCGGAGCGTATCAGCGCGCGCCAATTTTCGGCAACGGCATACGGCGTGTCCACATGGCAGCCATTGCGCCCCTCCGAGGTTTCTCCGCGCCCCCTGGGCCGGCCCCGCCCAAAGAGATGCGATGCGCCTGGCCAAGCCTGCCCCTCACAAAGGACAGTGGTTGCAGATTGCACAGCTGCCCGTCGCAGCACCGCGCCGCTGGCCGCGTGCACTGCCGATGCGTTCCCGCGAGCACAGCCCCGAGGCGATGCCTGTTTTAGCGCGCGCTACAAAGGTGCCGCAGGACCCCCTCACGGCCAGGACTGCTTCCGGGGCTGGCCATTTAAAAGCCCAGGCTGCGCTGTCGCGCTGCGCAGGAGGCTAGGTGCCTCATTACATTTCCCCAGCCTCTGCACGTCCCTAGGCCACTGCGCTCTTGCTACGCGCCCACATCCTCTCTGTCTCTGCCCCCCATCTAGTCTTTGGCCTGGCAGCATTGCCTGCCGCCGCTGCATCCACAATGGCCGATACCGGGTCTGGCACCACCACTCCCACTCCCACCGAGACCCCGCGCCGCAGCTTGCAGCTCCCCGAGAAGCGTGCACATGTGCCCAGCCCCGACAGCAGCAGCGCCGACGACGTGTTTGAGGGAGCCGAGAGGCTCGACGAGCCCGATCTCCTCGATACTAATGAGAAGAAGCCAAGCAAAGAGGACGAGAATGTGAAGCCCGTGTCAGTGCCCCGCCTCTTCCGCTTTGCCACCAAGACCGACATCCTGCTGACCATTGCCGGCACCTTCTTCTCGTGCGCGGCCGGGGTCATCACACCCGTCATGATCATCGTCTTCAGCCAGCTGACGGGCGTCATTCTCCAATACCAGCTGATGGCGAGCGGCGGCAACAGCGATGAAGCCAACGACTATCTGGGCAGGAAGTCCCGCCACTTCTGCCTGCTGTTCTTCATCCTGGGCATTGTCATGTGGGTGGTGTCCTTTGGCGTCAATGCGTGTTGGGCCATCTCCGCCGAGAGCCAGGGCCTCCGCATCCGCAAGCTGTACTACAAGTCCATCCTGCGCCAGGACATTGGCTGGTTCGACACTGTCAAGACCGGCGACCTCACCACCCGCATCACCAACGACGTCAACCTGGTGCAGGAGGGCCTGGGCGAAAAGTTTGGCTTCGTCTTTATGAACGTTGTCGCGTTTATCACTGCGTTCATCATCGCCTTTGTCAAGGGCTGGAAGCTGACGTTCATCTGCCTGTGCGTCGTGCCGTGCATTGCTGCTGCCGGCGGCTACCTTGGCATAACCATCTCCAAGATCATCACATTCGCGCAGGATAAGACCGCGGCATCGGGTGCAATTGCCGACGAGGTCCTGTCTGGCATCCGCACCGTGATGGCCTTTAACGGCCAGGCGCGCGAGATTGCGCGCTACGATGAGATGGTCAACGACTCGTACGCATATGGCCGCAAGACGGGCTTCATTCTTGGCGGCTCGATTGGGCTCATCCAGTTCTTCATCTTTGCGATGTACTGCGTCGGGTTCAACTTTGGCTCGTGGCGTCTGCGGGCCGGCGAGTACACTCCCGACGAGGTTATCAACGTCATCATCGTGCTTCTCGTGGGCGGATTCATGCTCTCGGGCGCCGCACCCAACGTATCTGCGATAACAACGGCCCAGGGCAGCGCAGCCAAGGTGTTTGCGATCATCGACCGCGACTCGCCGATCGACCCGCTGGACACGGAAAGCGGCACCAGGGTCGAGCGGCTCCGCGGCGACATCTCATTCCGCGACATCCGCTTTAGCTACCCGACCCGTCCCGACGTGCCCATCCTCCGCGGATTCAGCCTAGACATCCGCGCGGGCCAGAAGGTCGCGCTCGTCGGCGAGTCAGGCTGCGGCAAGTCGACAACGATCGGACTCATCGAGCGTTTCTATGACCCGGCCTCGGGCGACGTGCTGATCGACGGTGTCAACGTCAAGGAGTACAACATTGGGTCGCTGCGCCAGCGTGTCGGCATTGTCGCGCAGGAGCCGGTGCTGTTCTCGACGTCCATCATGCAGAACATCCGGTGGGGCGCGATCGACCCAGAGAACAGCCCGCCAACGGACGAGGAGGTCATCGAGGCGGCCAAGGCTGCCAACGCGCACCCGTTCATCAGCCAGCTGCCGAACGGCTACCACACGCTGGTCGGCGAGGGCGGCGCACTGCTGTCGGGTGGGCAGAAGCAGCGCATTGCCATTGCGCGCGCGATCATCCGCAACCCCGACATCCTGCTGCTCGACGAGGCGACCTCGGCGCTGGACACGGCGTCGGAGCGGCTGGTGCAGGACGCGCTGGACCGGCTGTCGGCCAACCGCACGACGATCTCGATAGCGCACCGCCTCAGCACGATCCGCAACTGCGACCAGATCTACGTCGTGCGCGAGGGCGTGGTCTCGGAGAGCGGGACGCATGATGAGCTCGTGAGCTCGGACGGCGAGTATGCATCGATGGTGCGGGCGCAGGAGCTGCGCCAGGCAGTGCGCAGCAAGTTGGAGGGCGACGCCGTGGACGAGGGTGAGGACGACCAGGGCGAAGTCGACGAGCTGATCGCCAAAGAGCTCAAGGAGCAGGCGCTGGATCTCAAGGTCACGACGCGCAACACGGTCGACAGCACGCAGAATGGCACGGCAGATGCGGCTAGCGTTGCCAGCACCGGCAGGGAGCGCGGCCAGCGCAAGTCGGCCGATGACTCGAGCGATATTCGCCTCCTTCTGCGCCTGCTTTGGCAGTACAAGGGCTCGATGAAGGCGGCGATCCCCGGCGTGTTCCTTGCGCTCATCGACGGTGCGGCGATGCCATGCTTTGCTCTTGTATTTGCTCGGGCGCTGCTCGCGCTGTCGCTGCCTGATATGGACGAGGTGAAGCGGAAGACGGATCTGTATGCGAATCTCTTCCTGATCTTCTCGTTCGCTGGTGGCTTGGCGATGTTTGGCAGAATTGGGCTGTTCCATATTGCGGGTGAGAACACGACGCGGCAGGTGCGGCACGACCTGTTTGTCAAGTACATGTCGTTCGAGGCAGGGTTCTTTGATGACGAGAAGAACGGCACTGGCGCGCTCACTTCTCGGCTGGCCACTGATGCGGAGGACTTCAACAAGGTCGTTGGCACGTTTGTCAGCACCGTCACCAGCACATCAGCAACCATCATCTGCGCCTCGGCCATTGCCTTTGTCTATCAATGGCGTATTGCTCTTCTGATGCTGGCATGCTGGCCGATCCAGTCCTACGCGCAGTACTGGCAGGCGCGCGCAACATGGGGATCGTCGGAGCGCCTGCGTGCGTCATATGAGGAGTCTGGTCAGTCGGCGGCCGAAACCATTCGCAGCATCAGGACAGTGGCGACTCTGCGCCGCGAGGAGACGTTCATCCGCATCTTTGACGACATGAACGACGCGCCCCACGCCGGCAGTGTCCGCAGCTCGCTGGTCAGCTCGGTCGGGTTCGGGTTTGCCATGGCGTGCAACATGTTCATCAACGCGCTCATCTTCTTTTCCGGCTGCCGCTTCATCATCAACGGCTGGATGGACGTTTCGCAGCTGTTGAACAGCTTGATGGCCACTATGTTTGCGTCCATGTCCATCGGCATGCTTGCGCAAGTCCTGCCCATGCTGTCCAAGGGTGCGGTGGCGTCGCGTGGGATCTACAAGACGCTCGAGCGGACAAGCGCGATCAACGGCATCGACTCGACCGGCAGCCAGACGAGCTCGTTCGAAGGCAACGTGCGCTTTGACGACATCAAGTTCTCATACCCGATCCGGCCCGACACCAAGATCCTCAAGGGCATCTCGTTCGAGGGCCTGGCTGGCAAGAGCGTCGCGCTGGTGGGCGCATCGGGGTCGGGCAAGTCGACGTCGATTCTGCTTGCGCAGCGGCTGTACGACGCGGGCTCGG
>JANBOI010000346.1:0-10047 GCA_027595825.1 Coemansia biformis
CGCCCAGGGTCCAGATTCGATCGCCTTCGCTCAGCGCACTGTAGCACCCTGTATCCCCCCTTTCCCCGCCCAGAGCCTTCAAAGAAGCATGTCGGTGGTCACTCTGCTTGTCGAGAGCCGGAATGCCACCTCCGAACGGCGGTTCCAGAAGGCAATGACGATTGGCGAGCTGCGCGCGCGGCTGGAGCCGGTGGTTGGCATCCCGGCAGGCGCCCAAGAGCTCGCGCTGTACCAGGGCGCCAATCTGGTCTGCGGGGTTGCCGGCGACGAGCGCATGCTTGGGAGCTTCCCGGCCGAGGACTACATGTCGCTGCGGGTGACGGGAGCCAGCGCTATGGCAGCGCTGCCAGACTACAACGACGTGTCAAAAGTGGAAAAGTTTGAGATGGGGGACGAGGAGTACGACAATCTCGACAACACTGTGCGCGCATTCAAACGGCGGCACAACCTGGGTCGCTTTGCAGATGCCAAGTCGGCCATGTCGATCGACGAGGAGGACGAGTTCGAGGAGGAGGCGAAAAAGATTACTGTCGGGGAAAGGTGCGAGATCGCTGTGCCCGGGTCGGATCTCCGCCGCAGGGGTACGGTGAGGTTTGTCGGCAAGGCCTCGTTCCGCCTCGGGTACTGGGTCGGCGTCGAGTATGACGAGCCGGTTGGCAAGAACGATGGGTCGGTCGATGGCAAGGTGTACTTTAAATGTGCCCCCGAGTACGGCTCGTTTGTCCGGCCCGACAAGGTCACCGTCGGCGACTTTCCCGAGGAAGACCCGTTCGAGAGTGACCTCGAGGAGATGTAGGCTGCCATGATACTGCTGCCGGTACCCCCACTCCCCTCTTGCAACACCCGTCGCCGCACGGCGCAATCTCGTCCGCAGGATGTACTTTTGGTTGCAAATGTTTGTGTATTAAGAGTGGGGTCGGCTGGCGATAAACCGCCGGCAAATGGCAGAAAACGAACGAGAAATAGAAAAAAGAGACGCTGGCCCAGAGGCACCGCTCACAGCACTACGGCTGCGGGCGGGCGGGCACGCGCTGTCCTGCTCATAGGACGCTGAGTGATTTTTGGGCGCCTAGACGTGGCGGCGGAGATTGCCCAGGCCAATGTTCATGGCTCGGTTCTGGCTCTCCTTGAGGGCGGTCACGTCAGGCGTGGGCTCGACGCCGCGGACCAAGTTTTCGTCAGGGCCATCTTCGTCATCGTTGGCCATGGCGTTCCGCTGGACCTGAGCGTGCAGGCCGGTGGTCGTTTCCTTGGCAAACGTGGTGGACTTGGCGGTCGACTTGGCTTCCGACGAGTGGCTGTTGGAGAAGTACTCCTCCTCGTACTCCTCGTCGATCGAGGCCATGACGACGACGCTGGGGGACTCGGCGACCTTGGCCTTCTTGGAGAAATCGTCCGACACGAGCTGGGTGATGAACTCGACCTCCTCGCCACCCGAGTTCAGGACCGCGTCAGTCTCGATCTCATAGTCGTCCTCCGATGCGCCGCTGGCCACATGGTCGCTGGCCGCCTCGTCGCTGGCCGCCTCGTCGCTGGCCGCCTCACCGCTGGCAGTGTGGCTGGTGAGGAAGCCTCGCTCGAAACCGCTGCCATGGTGGAACTCGCCCTCGGATGCCGAAGCCGCCGACTCGACGTGGGTCGGCTCGATCTCAACTACCTGCTTGGCGGACTCGGATGCTGCCTCGGAGAGCGCCTTGCGGTCCTCGATGTCGTCGTCGTCGTCGTCATCACCTTGCTTGGTAGCGGCAGTGGGCTTTGCCTGCTTCTTGGAAGCATGGTTGTTGCTCCTGCTGACGCCCTTGACATCCTTATCAGAGTCGTTGCCGGCATCGCTGGCGACGTCCACATCGGCCTTGGCGCCAGTCTCCTTGCTGGCCTTCTTGCTCACCTTGGTGCTCTTGGTCGCGCGCGGCTTTCTCGACTTTTCTTTGTCGTCGTCGTCGTCGTCAGAGTCGCTGTCGTCGTCCGAATCATCGTCCGACTCGGCATCCTTGTTCCGGCGCGGGTTCTTGGCAGACTTGGAATCGTCGTCATCATCCGAGTCATCCGAGTCGTCGTCGTCATCGGCATCGGCATCCGCGCGAGGAGCGCGCGTGGGCTTGGCCGCTCTCTCGATGTTGCTGGCAGTGGCCGGCTCGGTATCGACAGGCGACAGGATGGCCGACGTCGAGGCATCCAGGTCGGGCTTGGCGTCATTCTCGGTCATGGGCTTGGCGTCACTCTCGGTCATGGGCTTGGCGTCGTTCTCGGTCATGGCGGGCTTGGCATCCTCGGTGGCCAGAACCTCGATGTCGCCGGCATCCGAGTGCTGCTCAAACTCCAGGATCGCCTTCTCTGCCTCGCGCAGGCCTAGTGCGGCCATGCGCTGGATGCCCGCCATCGAATCGGCACTGTCCCCAGTTACCAGCGCCATCCGGGACTTGGCCTTGGGCTTGGGCTTGGTGTCTTCGTCGTCGTCGTCGTCGCCCTTGGCCTTTTTGCCCTTGCCCTTGCCCTCGTCGTCATCGTCGTCATCATCGGACTCGCCATCACTGTCGCGGTTGACCTCCTTGCCTGTAGCGCTCTCATCGTCAGAGTCGCTGTCAGAGTCGCTGTCGTCGTCCTTATCGCTGTCCGATTCTGCGCTCTTGGCTGCCTTGTTAGCAGTGGTCGACGACTCGGCACTGGCCGTGGGGGTGGCGATAGCAGGGATCGCATCCTCCCTGTTGTCGGCCGCCGCGTCGAGGGCCGTGTTGGCAACGCCAATCGTCTCGATGCTAAGAGGCTTGGACGACGTGTTGCGCAGCGTCATCTCCTTGGCGCCCGATGTGGTCTCAGGGGCAGCATCTGCTTCGGCAGTGGACGTGCCATCCTTCTTGGCATCGGTGAGGGCGCGGGCGGAAGTCGTGGACGACGCAGCCGATGCCGATGCCGACGACGACGCAACCGATGCCGAGGCCGACGACGAAGCAGCTGATGCCGATGCCGAGGCCGACGACGAAGCAGCTGATGCCGATGACGAAGCAGCCGACGCCGGCGACGACGCCGACTCTGCAGAAACCGATGACGACGACGCCGCCGCAGATTCGACAGAAGCAGACGACGGCTCGGCCGAGGCGGGGGACGCAGAAGACGAAGCCTGCTCCCCTGACGCGGCAGACATCGCGCCATCGCTGGCGTCGTCCATGTCAACATCGTCCTCGGCATCGCTGTCCTCTTCCTTTTGTATGCGCTCCATGTTACTCACACGGGCAGCGGCATCCAGGGCCTGGAGCGCCCCGAGCAGCATGGGGGTGGGCTGGGGAACGCCTGCGAGAGCAGCATCCGTGGCGTCGTAGATCGGCATGATGTCGCGCTTGTTCATGACGTGGACGGTGCTTTGGGTGGCAATAGTGATGGTAGTGCTCTTGTTCTTCTTGACCTCATAGACGCGCACTATGCGCATCTTGCGGCGCACAGGCCCATCGGTCTGCGTGCTATCGGCATGTGTCTCGGGGACCGGCGTACTGCCGACCGTCACTGTCGGCGAGGCCAGGCCGTGGACGGCGGTCTCGGACGCCAGCATCTCCAGGGTGGACATGGCGTCAGCCGGGGCGGCCTCGGTGGCCAGAGGGTCAAAGCTGGAGGCGGCGATGCGGTGGAGCCCCTTTGCGTGGGTGGCCGCCTCGGTGTGAGACTTGGACGCGGTGGCCTTATGCCCGTGCGCCAGGCGGGTCACCTCGTTTGCGTGCAGGTCGTCGTTCTTGGACTCCTCATGAGAGGCCGAGGATTCCTCGTGCGCAGATGACGACGACGACGCCGGGGCCTCCGAGTGGGACGAGCTGGCGGCCGAGTTGGAGCTCTGGGCCGACGGCGACGAGGTCTGCAGCGAGGCAGCGGGGATGATGATGGTGGTGCCCTGCGTCGGCGTCGCAGGCACCGGGGCGTTGTTGACCACCGTGATGCCACCATCCTTGCCCATGGACGCCCTGATCTGGTCGCTGGACGAGGGGTTCTTGGAGCTGAGTATCTTCTTCACCGTCTTGCGACTGTTCTTGTGCTCGCTGGTCGGCGTGGGCGCGGCCTGGGGCGTAATGATGCCGAACGGGAAGTCGGCACGCGTGAACGGGTTGATGAAGGTGGACGACGAGTCGATGGTCTCCAGGCTGACAAACTTCATGGACTTTTTGCCCTTGCGCTTCCTGCCATACTCGTCCTCGTCCTCATCCGAGTCCTCCTCGTCCTCGCCGGCATCGCCGAGACGCTGCTGCACGCTCTTGAGACTGATGAGGTCGGTGATCTCCTCAACAATAACAGCAGCATGCGGCTTGTTGAGCGTGTAGGACGGGAAGTAGGGCGAGGCGGCAAACAGATTCCCGTACGCCGCCTTGATGCTGGCTGCTGGCCCGCTGGTCGGTTCGCTGTTACCAGTGGGCGAAGGTGTGTACATCAGCGCGCCGCCGGGGAGGGGCAGGACGTTGCCAGCGAGCGGGTTGGGCGGCGGCAGCTCCTCCTTGTGGAAGATCATGGCCGGCTTGATGAGGTAGGTGATGGACTTGGACTCGTCTTCGCCGTTTTCGTCCTCGTTAAGACCGCCTTCCTTGAGGATGGACTTGACCTTTTTGAACACACGGGTGACGGTGTCGGACGCGAGGATCTCGGCCTCTTCGCGCTGGTGCGACGATGCGGCCGTCGGGTACAGAAGCGCGCCATTGCCGATGACACCTGCGCCGAGCGCCTGCAGCAGCCCTCCGATGCTCGCGAGCTCGGACGAGGCAGCGCCGGCGTCACCAGCTACAGTGACAGAGGGCGATGGTGTATCCGCAGCGGGGGTCGAGCGGGGAGTGGGGCATGGTTTAGCAGCAGAGCCGTTGCGGTGTGGCGCAACACACGGGGCGTGGCGCATGCCGGATGTCCGATGCTCGGCGTCAGGCAAGTGCGCCGAAAAACTTACCACTCGCGATGGGGCCGGCCACGACCTGGTTGGCTGCCAGCAACCACGCGGCAGCTATTAGCGTGCCCGTTGTGCGGGCCATGGTTGTCTCCTGCGGAGGCTTTTGGCGGGTGGGTACCACAGGCCGTGGTGGGCGGGCGTGCGCAGCAGTGGCACTTGCAGCAGGCAATCAGAGTCTGCGTGCGGCTATGGCTGACGGGCAACAACAAAGCACTGTTGCGGATAGCGCGCTATTAGTGCCAGTATACTGCAAGCAAACGCAATTGGTTTGGGGGCGGACAGAGTTTGTTTGCGGGATTTCGAACAAGCAACTGGTAATGCAGATGGTAGCCTTGATGAGGGAGAAGGTGACAGAAGTGGGGGGGCAGCCGGGGAGTTCTGGTCAGCCAACTGCACACACTAGCGATACAAGCAACTATCCATCCAAGACATCGCATCGCTTTTACAGCCATGGTCAGCAGTACCGGGGCATAGCGGGGGCGGGGCGGGGAGAGGCGCGAGCAGCGGCAACAGAGAGCAGCCTGCACTCAAAAATAGGCACGAGTGGCCGCACCATTCGCAGGGTCTGTGGCAGTAGATGTCGTGTCGATAGGGAGGAGTGCGGGGGGAGGGGCGCTGAGAATGGCCTTCTCCACACACCGGGAAATAGCAGGGCGGCGCCCCCATTTGCCTGCCTGCCCGTGTAGACCCGCACAACGCCCAGTCATGCCACGGGTGGCCGCGATGGCGGGATGTGCATTCGGGCATATGCTTACCAAGTGCTGTTGATAAGGCTAGTGTCGCGGTTAGTGTCTATTGCTGGTGCTGGTCGGGCAACGTATTGCAGCACAGCATAGACGCGCAACGAAGCAACGGGAGTTGTTCCTGGATAGGATGGCTACTCCGAGAAGGATGATTTTTTTGAGCGACAGGGGAGGAAACGAGACAGAACGGGACTTGGTGCGGCAAGTCGCCAAGCGGCCCAGATAAAGCTACACAACCCCATCCGCTCATCTTTTGTTTCTCCGCTGTGTTCCGAGCGCAACTTGCGGAGAGACTAAGACCATCCCTGCGACATACGAGAATCAGCGATACTAAATGTCTACGAGTGGCTATAACAGGGTGCCTAATTTGAGATTACGCGCTTGGATCCGACACACAGGAGCCGTAGCATCCAGCAGAAGTAACCTAAAAAGAGGCCCCCCGCATACTACCGCCCGCGAATGCTGCGGGAAGGAGCGACGATGCCCCTGGCTGCGGCATGGAAGGCGGGGGAAAGGAGACCGGGAGTGGGCGGTGTGGCAGTGCGGAACGCCGGAGGATTCACTGCTACTGTCGTTTCCGGAACTGGCCTCTTTCCAGGCAGCGGAGAGGAGCGCTGCGGCCCCGACCCGGGGCTTCGCGGGGCATGGCTCCGCCAGGTGGCCGAGGGAAAGGCGATGTGCGTGCTTGCTGCCCGAGGATTGCGCGATGGCGGCTTTAGGTGGGGGGGGATAATCCCATCCCGTGTAAGCAGCTTGGAGATAACGCCCAAGTGGTCCAATTCAAAGCTGCTGCAGACGATGCTCTGCTACTACCAACAGACGATAAATGAGGATGTGATAGGCCGTCGAAACAGGAAAGGCGCGTGGCGTCTCGTCAGGGCGCTGCCGCTAACGCCGCATCGGCCGAAGCATTGGCCAACGCACCGGCCGACGTATATTCGCGATGTCTGCGAGCCAGCTCGGCAACAATGTCTTGTTCAATGTCGTGACCTTGCAGCAGCTGTTCTTGCGAGATCTGCAAAAGACATGGGTCCTGGCCGCGTGTAACCAGCCAGACCTGCCACTTGCGAGTGTTCAAGAGGTTGGCCACAACAACATGATGGCCATATTTCTCAAGCGCATGTTTGGCCTTGGGAGCCAACAGCTCTGGGTCAGTTTCCAGCTTGAATGACACGACAAAGCAGCTGGGGGCCCAGTTCTTTACCAGCGGACGCAAAAACTTTGGCACCTGGTTCATGCGCAATGTCAAGGCGCCCGCTCCCGATTGGATTTTGTGCTCGGCCATGCTGTGGGATGGGATAAAGAAGTCGCTCACTGCCGCCGCCAAGTATAGCATCGTGCGGGCCCCCGTCGGCGCCAATATCAGTGTGATCTCTCGCAGCAGAAACAGATAGTCCGATAGCGTGGTAAAGGCAACCTGCAGCAGCTGCGGCTTGTACTTTTCGTACTTTGTCAAGCCATCCAGCATCTTGGCCGTGTACTCGGCCTTGACGCTGACGCCGCCATGGCCATCCGGCCGCAAGTAGTCAAAAATACACTCTGATCTCTGCGAGTACTGGCGGCTGAACGGCTGAAGCGATTGCTCGCGATAAAGGAACAGCACCGCATAGCCCAGCTCAAGGAACTGCTCCGCGGAGGCGCTGCCGCGCGTCCCCGCCGAAAAGTTGTCCACGAACCGCACCGTGTTGTTCTCCAGCGGCACAGTTGTCCCGCCGCTGGTGACGAGGACTATCGGCCGGCTGCTCCCCTGCCGACCGACGAACGCCGCCACCGCGTCGTGGGCCCATTGTAGGTTTGCCGGCGGCCGGTTGTGGTCAAAGTAGGTATCGGGATCGATGACCCTGCACTCCTCTGGCATCGACGGCGTTTCGACAGCCGCGCCCATTGCTCCGAAATTAGCTGCCATGTATGTGTGCGGCGGCGAGGCTGCTATTCGAGTTCAAGCGGCGGGAGGAGAGGAGCGGTTTTTATCAAGGGGAAAAGGAGAGGCGACGGAGGCGGCTTCTTATCTCTCTCGCTTGGCCGCGGGAGGCGCGCGCGCCAGCGGACTTGCCACGTTGCACATGCGGGCATGCGGCGCAGCACGAGAGATGTGCGATACTGAAGGCGGCCCGTCTGGGTTAGGGGGACTCGGAGCCGTCGCTGGCGTAGGCGGCGAGCAGGCCGAGCGCGTCGGACTCTGCTGGGCTGGCCCGCGGGGAGGCAGCGCCGTGCTTGTGCCGCTTCAGGCTGCGGCTGCTGTCGCTTGCATCGCCGCGGCCATCGTCGGGTCTCTTGGGCGTGGGGGCGGCGGGCGGGGCGGCGGGGCTGGATGGCTGAGTGCGGCGATGAATGGCCCCGCTAATCTTGGAGGCGATGCTGAGTGCACGGCCTGGCGGTGCGGCCGCGCGTCGAGTGGCAGCGGGCTTCGCCTGCCGCTCGGCTACCTTCTCCTTGAACTCGGACAGCGCAAGGGACTCGGTCTGGCGCTGCTCCAGCCACTTTTTCTTCTCCAGCTCATCAACAGTGTCTAGGAACTCTGTTTCGTCGGCATCCAGCTTGCGGATACTGCTGGCAAACCTCCGCGACTCTTCGTAGGCTTCATTCTTCTTGTTCTTCTGCTCCTGCAGCTGCTCAAATAGCGTTCGTGGATCGTACTCGGTGCCGGGCATGGGCGTCTGGGCATCGCCGGCCTTGTACGCCTGCTTCCATGCCTCTTCACGCTCCTTTCGCGCCTCGTCAATGGCGCTTTCGGAAATGAACCGCGAGCTTGGATCGGTGCTGCTCATCGCCCAGGCATGCTCCCTCCTCCCTCGCGGCAATCGTGTGCAAGCAGAGCAGCAGAGCAGCCAGGCCAGGCAAAGTTGAGAGAGTAGGCTATATTTATCGGGACACACAGGGTGCTGCTGCTATGGGCGGGTATGCTCGTGCAATGGTTGGGCGCGGGTGGCTCTCGGTTGGCTCCGAGGCGGTGCGTGCGGGTGGGGCCCCGCGGATCTCGGCACCCACAGGCGCCATGGTCAGACAATGTCGTAGGATGCGTTGGGGCTGAGGGTCAGGCAGCGCGAGGCGACGCGGGCCTCCTGGGCGTCGTCGTGGGTGATCCAGATACAGGTGCGTGCGGCCAGGACCTCCTCGACCACCAGCGTCGTCTGCGGGTCGAGGGCGCTGGTGGGCTCGTCGAGGAGCAGGACGCGCGGATCGCAGGAGAGCGCAACGGCCAGAGCAATGCGCTGCTGCTCGCCGCCCGAGAGCTCCGCCCACTTCTTCTCCCACAGGTCGCTCGACACGCCCCAGTCCTCGGCAATCTCGATCGGGTCGTAGTGGTTCCGGGCCTTTTGCACCGCAAACGAGTTGACCATGTCGACCAGGTCGAGCGGCGTCCCGGTCATCTGCGCCGGCCGCTGGGGCACATACATGACGTCGGCGCGCCACAGCGGGACGCCCATGTCGGCCGGCGACTGGAGTCCGCGGGCCGTGCCCAGGGCGCACACCCCCGCCTCGCACTGCGTCAGCTGCGCGATGCACCGGAGGAGAGTCGTTTTGCCCACGCCGCTCGGGCCGCGCACCACCATGACCTCGCCCTCGCGCAGGTCAAAGCTCACGTCGTAGAACAGGTACTCGCTGTCGTCCGCAGAGCCCTCCCGGCGCTTGCTCAGCTCCTTCACGCGCAGAACCGGCTGCGCCACGTCAACTGCGCCATAGCCGGGGCCATCGCGGTCCGCGGCTGTCATAGGGCCCCCAAGCGCAACGGCGGACATCAAGGAAGGAGGGCGGCGTACAATAGGTGAATTGCCAAGGCTGGGCGGGGCAAAAGGGGAGATAAAGCGGGAGAGAGAGAGAGAGAGGTGTGCTGGTCTGGAGGCGGCGGCCAGCGTCGTAGCCGCCGCCCTCGCAGTCTCGCCAACGCGAAGCCAGCAATCGCCTTTGTGTTGGCGAGCGCCTGAGCGCCCGTGGACGAGCTCAGAAGCCGGAGCGGGCGCGGCCACGTGCCCAGCGATGCGCAATGCCTGGACGACTCGGCAGCAGGCGGCAGCTGCCCTGCACCGGGGGGGGGGTGCGGGCCTGGGGTGGCGACCATCCCCCGGTCGCCTGTGTTGCTCTGCGGGCGCGTTGGCTCGTCCGGCAGGCAGCGCTCTGCGGCGGGTCCCGCGCCGGGCAGCAGCAGCCAGCCAGCCATTGCGCAGCGGGCCCACGTCCCGGTGCAGGCGCGGGCGGCAGCAGCAGCAGTGCTCCGAGCGCGGGCCGAAGCCGGGAGGACCGCACGCGAAAGGAGGTCCCCCGCGGAAAAGGACAGTAGGGCCGACTGTCCCCTTGCTGATGCTGCTGTGCCTCTTCACCTCTGCCGCCTCCCCTTTCCGGCTATTGCCTGTACTCTTTGCCTTGCGCTATTTCGCAGGATGGTCGACGCCG
>JANBOI010000347.1:0-10031 GCA_027595825.1 Coemansia biformis
GGGGCCACTTACCGTACTAGCAGGGTGGCCAGCTTGCCGTCGGCGCGAAGCCTGTACTCCTTGCCCTGGGCGTTGGCAAACGAGATGGTGCGGCGCACGGCGTCGCGCATGTTGACCTGGCCATCGACCATGGTGAACCACGTCGGGGCGCTCGAGTCCTCAAAGTCGGCCATGAAGGTGCGCGCGCCAGAGTTCAGCGCGTTGATGACCATCTTGCGGTCGACGGGGCCGGTGATCTCGACGCGGCGGTCGACCAGGCCCGGCGCGGGCCGCGCCGCGCGCCACGTCAGGTCATTGCGGATGTGCGCGGTCTCGGCCAGAAAGTCCAGCGACGCGCCCGCCTGGATCTTGCGGTACTGGTCCTCGCGCGCCTTCAGCAGCTGCTTGCGCGTGGGGTTGAACAGCCGATGGAGCTTGGCGACGAATCCCAGCGCCTGGGGCGTGAGGATCTCGGCCTGCTGGCCAACGACCCTGCCGAGGACCTGGACGCCGGACACGTTGGACTGGAACATCGTGCTTGTAAGCGGTGGGGGGGGGCGTAGCGAGCTGTGGATGGCGGGCAAGCGACGAGGGACGGTGGTGCACACCGGTGGTGGCGGCGGAGCGCTGCGCCTTTATAGGCGTCGCGCGCAGGGCCCGGCCGGCGGCTGTCACGGCGCGGACGAAGGGATTTGCCGCACGGGCCACGGGGGACGCGCATCCAGCGCAGCGCGGCGGGTATCATCGCGGGAACGGCTGGCGTGCATCCCGCCCGCCCGCCGCCTGTCACACGCTAGCCGGCACGGAGAATAACCACGTCCCGTGCGATAAGGGAAGCTCCACCGGGCCACATGGCAGGGCTGGCGCGTCCCTTATCGCCTCCTCCCCACCGGGCCACACGGCCGCAGGGGCTTGCTGCGCCTGGCACTGCGCGACGCCTGGCACTGCGCGACGCGTGGTCCCGGCGCATGCGGGCTGCTGGCCGTCCGCGAGCCCTGGCAGAGACAGTGTTGGTTGCAACTGAGGCTAGATAGCTAGAGGAATAGTGAAAGTGGCGGCAGGCTATCACACATCTGTACATTGCTGGCTGCCGTCGCCGGCCGCGCTCTCCCCGCCCCAGCGGTTCTATCGCGCACGCTCTCCCCGCCCTAGCCGCTCTCCCCCGCCCCAGCGGCTCTATCGCGCACGCTTGCGTGTTTACAATGCAGGCCAGGCGGGCCCCCCCTTACAGTCAAGCCGACGACCGCGACGCCGCCGCCGACGCCGACGTGCCCGCGGCGCTGTCCTTGGCGGCCAGGTACTTCTCGACCTTGTTGATGAGGTGCTTGCCGTAGGTGAACTTGCGCAGCGCCGCCATGTGCGGCTGGATCTTGCACAGGATGGCGTCGCGCTGGTGCTCGTCGACCACGTCGAGCATCTTCTGCACCACATAGTTCGCATACTGGTCCTTCATCATGCTGATCAGGTTGCTCGACCCGTCGCGCCGCACGGCCGTGATCTCGTCGATCAGCGCGCGCCGGTCCTTGGGCTCGCAGTACGCGATGCACTTCTCGACCACGTTCGACGCAAACTTGTGCTTGCTCAGCTGCAGCACGTGGCCGCGCACTCGCGAGCACACCAGGCTGCGGTCCGCGCCCCTGCCGCGCTCGATTACATGCTGGATCACGTAGTTGCCGTACTGGTCCTGCACCAGGTCCGTCGTGTACCGGTGCAGCTCCTCCAGCAGCGGCCGCGTCTGGCCCTCGTCGCAGTGCTCGAACATGCGCTGGATCACGCGGCACCCGTACGGGTGCGTCGCCAGCGTAAACACCTGCCCGTGGAACGAGTCGATGACAAACTTGATGTGCTCGGCCGGCACCCGCTCGATCGCCTTCTGGATTACATGGTTGCCGTTCTGGTCCTTGACGCACTGCAGGATGTGCCCGTCCAGCTCGCGCACCATGCTCGCCTGCTGCTCCGCCACCAGGTGCTCCAGCGCCTTCTGCACCACCCGGCACCCGTACATCTGCAGCGACAGCGTCAGGATGTGGCCCTCCATCTGCGTCGACAGCATGTGCTTCTGCGCCGGGCTGCCGTGCTCAAAGAACTTTTGGATCACGTAGTTGCCAAACACATCCGTCATCAGCTGCAGCGAGCTCGCCGCCACCTCCTGGAACACCGCCTCCTTCTCCTCCGCCGTCGCCGACTCCAGCTTCTGCTGGATGAACCGCGACCCGTGCTGGTCGCAGCTAAACTCGACCATGTGCTCGCAAATGTCCCGGAGCTCGTACTTGCGCGTCTTGTTGCTGCGGAACTCTTCCAGCACCGCGCTGCGCGTGCCGTGCCCCGGAGACTCCATCGCCGTCGCGCTCTTGGGCGTCCCGCGGTACATGATCTGCGCCCCGCCCATCGCTGGCGAGAGGCTCATCAGCGCCGGCGGCGGCGTGCTGTACATCATGGCCTCGCGGGGCATCAGCAGCTGCTGCGCCGGGGTCAGCGGCTTCATCGCCGCCGGCGACCCGGCTGGGGGCATGTGCAGCATCGCCAAGTGCTGGCCCTGGTGCGGCCCGAGCGCTGGCTGCATCGGCTGGTGCGGCCCGAGCGCTGGCGCCATCTGCTGGTGCGGCCCGAGTGCTGGCGCCATCGACTGGTGCGGCGTGTGCGGCTGGGACCGGATGCGGTGGCCCGGATATGCCGGTGCCTGCCCAGGCAGGCCCTGCTGCCCAAACGCCACCTGCGGGCCAAAGCTCCCCATGGCGCCCGCGCTGGCCAGACCCGTCGGGCCGGGCCGCTGCGCGACGGGCTGCGGCAGAGGGTACGCGCTTATCGGCCCGCCCCGCAGATACCGGTTGTCCGTGAACGACTGCGTGCGCACGAATCCGTGCGGCCCGCCGCCGGGCGCAATGCCCGCGCTGTGCACCGCCATCCCTGCGCCGAGCGCCGCGCCGTACATTAGGCCCCGGTCGGTGACAATGTTCTCCATGTAGGCCGCTCCGGCCGAGGCAGGCGCCGGCGCGTGGCCCTGCATGCGCCCCTGCGGCTGGAGCGGTGTGCCGTCGTACGCCCGCTGCTGGCCAACGTCCCAGTGGTCGCCGGCGCTGGCCAGTGCGCCGCGGGCATGCGCGGCCCCAGGCAGGTCGACGTCGCCATAAAAGTCGTGGGGCCCCCGCAGGTCGGCGCTGCGTATCCCGCGCACGCCATCGTCGCCAAGGCGCAGCCCGCGGATCCGCTGCGACAGGTCGTCGCCCGCCGGCGGTCCGCCCATGCCGAGCGACCCGGGCGTCAGAGGATGGCCCGCCGCGCCGGCCATGAGCCCGCCGTCGTGATGGAGCACGCCTGGCGCCTGTTGGGCCGCGCCAATGTCCAGCGTCCCCCACATATCAGCTCCAGGCACGGTGCCCGCGCCTGCCACCGGGAGGTTGCGCGGCGGGGTGGATGCCGCCCGCTGGAAGCCGTCCAGGCGCGCGGCGTGGCGCGCAGCCCACAGCGACTGTCCGCCAGCCGCCGCCGATCCTGCTGGCGAGCCGACGGCCACGCCAAACACGTCGGCCTGCGACTTGCGGCGGTCTTCCTCGTACTCGCGGTCAAACAGCGAGTTGGCCATGAACCCGACGCCGGGCGCCATCAGCGAGTCTTGAGCGTCACTACTTGATGCGATGGCCGTGCTGTGCGAGCGAGAGGACGGCGCGGCGGACGGGCGACGCGACGAGATGCCCAGGACGTTTGCGTCCGGGAACGCGTTCGCCGCCGAATTGAGGCCGGCGTTTCGGGTCGGCGCCGACGTCGACAGCACAGAAAAGGCAGAGGAGCCCGGCACCTGGCCATTGGGCTCCGGTTCGACCGGGTGCGGTTCGGCCACAATGGCCACGGTTGCCGCATCGGCTGATGGCGAGGGAGAGCGCGGGAGGTCGCCCGGGATGATGCCAACAAGCTGGCGGCGCTGCCTCGGCGTCGTGCTGGCGGCGTCGCCAAGGCCGGCACCGGCGGCGGCGGCGGCAGCAGCGTCGCCGAGGCCCAGGCGGCCCAGGCCCAGGCCCTGGTATCCGGCGGACCTGCTCCCCGGGTCGACGGCGGGGCCAGTCTACATTTGTCGCAGCGGGCCGCGGCAGAGCCGAGCAGGGAAAAGCACAGCAGCATCAGCAGGCGGCTCGCGGCTGCTGCGGCAGGCTGCGCGTCACATGGGCCGGCGCAGGCGCGCGATGGGGGCCAGCGCATGGGAGATAAGCATACCTGGCTCAGAAGATCCGACCAGTCGTCGTCGATTGCGCTCGTGAGCGCGCGCAGGCCGCCCAGGCCGTTGACGGTCCGAGGCGCAGCGCCGGGGCCCGATGCGAGCATCCCCCACTCGTACGCCGGGCTGGCCGCCGGGATCTCGACGCGGATGTCGCCCGAGGGCAGCTGGCGCAGGGGGTGGCCCCCGGCGGCGTCCCAGTGGCCCTGGAATCTGCTCTGGCGCTTTCGATGCTGGTCCTCGCCGCCCCCAAGCGCGCTGCCGGCGCGGCCACCCTCGTTAAGATGGGCCATCATCAACGAGGCGGGGGATACTGCTTGTCCTGCCGCGCTGGCTGGGGCGCGCGCGGGTGGGGCCAATAGGCGCGGGTGCGGGGAGGAGTGGAGCAGACAGGTGGGTCCCGGGTATCGCGAGGCCCCGCGCAGGCGTGACGAGCGTCGCTATCCTCGAATTCGCGGGGCTACTGGAATCTACGGGCTGCGACCAGAGCAGTCGAGTTAGCACAGCCGTCCGCAGGAAGGAGCAGTAGAGCAAACACCGGGGGCGACAAGAACGCAGGCCGCGGAGCAAGATGGGGCGGCGGCCAGGTGGCGAGCCGCAATTGTGGACGATGGCCACGACAGAGGACGGGGGCCGCCTTGGCTCGGCCTCGGAGTATGGCGATCGCCCCTCCACGCGCCGCGGCCACAAAAGCGCCTTGACTCCTCAAAGGGCTTGCCAGTAGGCGCCGTCGCCGCCGCCGCCGCCGCAAGCGGCAGTGCGAAGGGGGGCTCTGCGCGTGCCTCCTGCTGCCAGCGCGGCCGGCATTTGCCGCGCCAGATTCGGCAGATGAGCTCGCCAGGCCCGGGCGGACCGCGCGCCCGAGGGGGGCATGGCGACGCGGGCGCATGAAGAAGGGACACGCCAGCGCGGGCGCGACAGCGCCGCACGCAGCCAGCCCGCGGCCGGCGACCCGGAGCCGGGAGCACGCGGCGTGGCCTACCTAGTCGCAGTCGCAGTCGCTGCGGTCGTCGCAGTCGCGGCGCCCCGCTGCAGATTGGCCGGGGTAAATGGGCTCTGCGGAGATTGGCCAAACTGCCGATATTTACAAGGTGAACGCCAGGGAGCGCAGGGGAGAGAGGGAGCGCAGCTGGCGACGAGTAAATCGGCTCACACGTCCCTAATCTGCGCCGCCGCGGCCGCCCGTCGCTGCGCGTGCGCCGGGCGGCTCCTTGGCGGCCGCCGGCCCGCCTCACCTCTTCTCCGCCGCCCGCAGGTAGTGCTCGTTGTTATTGCGCGTGTCGCCGCACAACCTGTATTCGCTCCTGTGCCGAGGCGGCCTCTCGCGGCGGCCTCTCGCGGCGGTTCCTGGCCTCATGGCGGCAGCCGCGCCCAGCGCTCTGCGGGCGCCGCGCCCCGGCATCGCCGCAAGCATCGATGGCTACTTTGCAACCGCGCCGCCCGCTGCGCCGCTGCCGCGCGACGTCGGGCTGGCGCATCGGGTACTGCGGTCGTGTCGCGCGCTGGCGGCCGGGCTCGACCGGATACACGCTGGAGCCGCGGGCCACGCCGTGCTGGATCCGTGCCGCCCGGCGCTCGACGACGTCGGGCAGAGCGTTGCCCGCGTGCTGCAGGTCCTCCAGGCGCCCGGCGCTGGCCAGGGGCCATGTCCGTCGGCGGGCACCGGGCCTGGCATCTGCCCGGCACACGGGCTGGCGGGCCCCGAGTGCCTCGTCTGCGCCAGCCGCCGGGCCGCGCGCGCGCTGCGTGCGTGCGTCGCCGCGCTCGCCGATAGTGCGCAGTCGGATGACGCGGACGGGGGAGCGGTACAGGGCGTATCTGCGGCCCTTGCTGCCGCCACCGTCGAGGCTGACCAGGCGCGCCGCGAGCTCGCCGCCGCTGGCAGCATCGCGTCCGCGGAGGCGGCGCCGCGGGCCGGGCCCTGGGACACGGACAGCGGCCGGCGCGCCGTGCAAGAGGCGCTCGCCGCAGCGTCGGCGCTGGCCGAGTCGCTGCGCGTGTTTGCGCGGGCGTCGCAGCAGAGCCGGCCCGCCGCCCGCCCGCCGCTGGCCCACAGCCCGTCCGTGCCGTCGCCGCTGTCAGCTAGCAGCAGCCCTGCCCGCCACCGGCGCTGGGTCTCCGAGGAGATCGAGGGCGACGCCCTGGTGCCCGCCAGCGGCCCGCGCGCGCCTGCTGCCGTTGCACCCGGCGCTGGCGCGACAGCCGCGGGCAGCGGGGGCGCCCTGCACACGCGCAACTGCTCGGACAGCCACATCCAGCCCGGCGGCGCGCAGGCCGCTGCTTCCCTGCGCAAGTCGGCGCTGTCGCTGCGACGGCCGCCCGGGCCGCCGGACGCTGCCGACCACGCCGAACGCGCGAAGCAGGTGCGGTTCCAGGCGGCGCCGGCGCCCGATGTGCCCGGTGCCGACGAGGCGAGCGTCGCGGAGCTGCTCCAGCTCCTGGCGCGCCTGGAGGCCGCAGCTGCCGCGCTTGCGGCCGCGCACCGCGGCGGCGCCGGCGCTGGCACGTGCGCCCCGGCGGCCAAGGACCTGGTCGCCGCGTTCGTCCAGATCTCCCGGCTCTCGTCGGCGTCAGGGCTCGTCAGGCACTACGGCCGCGCCGCCCTCACGCACTTCAAGGCCACGACGCAGGCGGTCAAGCTGCTCGTGCCGCTCATCACGTGAGCCGTGATCTGATTGGCTGCGTCAGGGGGCGCCTAAAAATTTTCGCTGTGCTGCTGGCGCCGCCAGCACGGGCGCTGCGCGCGGCGACGCCCAGGCCGGCGCCAGGCGCAATTTGGGGGGGGGGGTGGCCGCGATGCGCGGGCAAGTCACGGCGCGGCAGTGGCCGGGCGGCAAAGAGAGCACATTCGCAGTGGCCCTCCCTTTCTCCTCCTGTCTCTTCGTCCCTTTTCAATTGCCCATCGCCTTGTCCTCTCCCGGGTGTGCCGCGTCGGAGCAGAGAGAGTACCGTGCGAGTGGCGGCTGCAGCTTGAACGGCGGGCATTGACTACGCGGCGCAACCAGACGATACAATATACGCGCAGCTCCAGCGGCGGTTCGTGCATTAGAGGGCGGAATCGAGGCTCGTGCCCAGCGACACTTTCAAGATGAGACCAATCATGCTCCAGGGCCACGAGCGTGCGCTGACACAGATCAAGTACAACTCGGATGGCGATTTGCTGATGACCGTGTCAAAGGACAAGGTAGCCAACCTGTGGTACGCGCACAACGGCGAGCGCGTCGGCACGTACGAGGGCCACCAGGGTACGCTGTGGTCGATCGACTGCAACAAGCCCACAACGCTCATCGTCACGGGCTCGGCCGACAACACGGCGCGGCTGTGGCACGCCGAGACGGGAAGGCAGCTCCACGTGTGGGAGTTCCCGACGGCCGTGAAGCGCGTCGAGTTCTCGCACGACGACCGGTACGTGCTGATGGTGACGGAGGAGCGCATGGGCCACAAGTCGGCCATCCACGTATTCGCCATTGACAGCAGCAGCCCCGTGCAGAGCAACGAGCCGGTGGCCGTGATCAGGCCGTCGCCGAGCAAGGCCACCGTGGCGGCGTGGACGTACCTCGACAAGCACATTGTCGCGGGCCACGAGGACGGCAGCCTGGCGCTGTACGACTGGAGGTACGAAGAGATGGTGCAGCGCGCGCCCGCGCACGAGGCCAGCATCACCGACATGCAGATGTGGAAGGACGGCACGTACTTTATCACAAGCAGCCGGGACAAGACCGCGCGCCTGTTTGAGACCAGCACGCTCAACCCGCTCAAGATGTACAAGGCCGACACAAGCCTCAACTCGGCCGCGATGACCCCGACGCAGGAGCTGGTCATCCTCGGCGGCGGCCAGGCCGCCAGCGAGGTCACAACCACGTCGTCGCGCCAGGGCAAGTTCGAGTCGAGGTTCTACCACAAGATCTTTGAGGACGAAGTCGGCCGCGTCAAGGGCCACTTTGGCCCCATCAACACGATCGCGGTGCAGCCCGACGGCAGGGCCTACGCCTCGGGCAGTGAGGACGGCTACGTCCGCGTCCACCACTTTGATGCCGACTACTTCAAGTTCAAGTACGACTACTGAGCCGGCCGCGCACGCCCGTAGCCAGCCCTCCTTTTTTAGCAGCCCGCGCGGCCATTGCCTGTGGCAGGCGCATCGAAAGGAAAGGACTCACTTGCTGATTATGCCATTCCGGAAAGGCCGTGGCACGCGCCGTGCTTCGCAGGCGTGGACGAGCGCCGCTCCTCTCGCGCAGTTCCTCTCGCGCCCCTGTCTGGCCTTCCTTTCCTCTCCTCTTCATCGGCTTTGTGAATTTTCCTGCTTGAACGAGCCCTCGGCCATTCGCGCTCATCCACACTGTGCCGCCCCCTCCCAGAGCCGCCCTTGTGCTCCCTCTCATTCGGCACATGCCCCACAGCCCGCTCACGGCCGGCGCCCCCGAGGCGCCGGCGCCTGCCCATGACATCCCGTTCGTTGAATTTGAGGTCCGGAGCGACTGCCTGCTCGACGACGCCCGGGAGCTGCTGGGCCGCGTCTTCCCCGGCTGGGCCGCCGCCGACCTGGACTTGGAGCAGAACACCGACGGCATCACAAACAAGCGTGAGTACACTGCGCGCCATGGCCCGCCTGCAGCCCACCCGCCGCTTCGGTATGCGCTGCCAGGGCTGCATCTGCATTAGCTGACCTCATGGGCGCCCGCTGGCCGCCCCGCGCCCTCCATCGTGTAGTGGTCCGGTGCACCAACCGGCGAGCGGGCCTCACCGTGCTTATTCGTGCATATGGCAAAAACACAGAGATAATCATCGACCGCAGCCAGGAGCTCATGGTACGCAGCACAGCACCAGGCACCCCCCGCCTGGCTGGGGAGCGTGGTGGGCGCAGGTAGCGCAAGCGGGGCTGGACACCCGCTCTTGCTGCCGTGCTTGCTTAACACCGCTCATCGTGCCGCAACTGTAGAACATGGCAAGTCTGGCCCACCGGGGCGTGTGCCCGCCGCTCTACGCGCGGTTCAGCAACGGCCTGGTCTACGGGTACATCCCCGGCACCGTGCCCAGCCCCGAGGAGATGGGCAGCGACCTGCTCGCCCCGCTGATTGCCCGGCAGCTGGCCGAGTGGGGCCAGATCTCGCTCCCCGGCGACCGCTCGCCCCGCCTCTTGCCGACCCTCCGCCGCTGGCTCGGCGACATCCCAAAGTGCTACGGGGACGAGCGCAAGGACGCCCTGTTCCGCAAGCACTTCTCGCTGGACATGCTCCGCAGCGAGCTCGCCGAGCTCGAGCGCCTGGCGGCGGCGGCCGACTCGCCCGTCGTGTTTGCGCACAACGATCTTTTGAGCGGCAACATTGTTCTCGCTGCATCCAAAGACAAAGTGTCGTTTATCGACTATGAATATGCCACGTACAACTACCGCGGCTTTGATGTTGCCAACCACTTTAACGAGTACGCGGGCTTCGAGTGCGACTACTCGCGCTACCCGACCAAGGCCGCCCAGCTGCGGTGGTTCAAGGTCTACCTCGACCACATCAACCTGGACTCCTCGCCCGCCGCCCTCGAGCGCATGTATAGGGAGGTCTGCTACCTGCGGCCTGCCTCGCACTACTACTGGGGCGTCTGGGCCCTTGTCCAGGCCGCCATCTCCGACATCGACTTTGACTATCTCGATTATGCGTGCCAGCGGTTCGACAAGTACTTTGACGACAAGGCGCAGCTTCCCGAGTAGCCCGGCGCCCCTGACACATTCAATTGCATGTCGTTATCCTCGTTCCCTTTCCTTTCTCTGTCTGTCTGAAGCATGTGCTCTCCTCCTGGCTCTGGCGGCTGAAGCCCTGTCTGTCGCTGGACGACCTCCAGCGAGCCAGCC
>JANBOI010000348.1:0-10021 GCA_027595825.1 Coemansia biformis
TAACAATGCCCGCGCTCTCAACACCCGCAAGACAGCGCTGGCAAGGGGAAACCACAGAGAGAGGCTTCCCACCGACATGGACTAGGCCGCCCTGTGGTTTGGCATAGTTGGCTAAAGATAGGACTGTGCTTTGAGTGAAGGATAGGGTAGCTCGCCCGAAATGCAATGAAACGAGCTGACTCTGCTCTGCTATGATGAGGAGACCTTGTGGCGGCTTGGCCATGGTGGTCTGCTCCACAACCAACAATTTACGGATTTCAGGTGTGGGTAGCGGTCAGAATACGCATCAATAAAGTCCATCACTGGCTGCTCTGGCGTGCAAGGCATATGAAAGCTAGCCAGCAAGGGCATCCTCAGTAGCATGTATTGCGCCACTGCTACAGTTAGTTCAGGTCTGTACATGTCAGGTTCGGCATGAATAGCCAGTCTCTGTAACTTTGTGTCTAGTGGTTCCACGAGATCCATGTCGCCTGGTTCAGGGACCGAGATGTCCACTTGGATGTTGTTCAGTAGGCATTCGTGGAGCTGCAGCGACACTAGCAAGGGTAGCTTTTGAATCAGTGCGAGCATTGTGTCAAAACTTGCTTCAGCCATCACCGCTAACTGTGTGAGTACACTGCAGCTAATGTCCTCCGGACATAGTGGATCGCAACCATATCTAACAAACAGTTCCAGCTTTTCACATTCATGGCTGTTTTCCAGTATGCGGCAAGCCGCCGCCAGCTCACTGATGTCGCCGTCATAGGCACTGTAGGCATGCAGCCTCAGCCGCCCAGCTGCCGGAAGCCCTCGTTCCTCGAGCTCCAAAAGCACGGGCTCTGCCACGGTCATATGGATGTCTTTCATGTTGGGAGGTAGATCCGCATAAAATACATCAGAATAGTCCATCGCTGAATACTCCACAATCATGGTCTCCAGTACTGGAAAACGCAGATTCCACTGGCTTTCCGTCGTTTCTCCAAATCTCTCCCAATTATATGCATGGCCGTGCGACAATTTGAGCGACCGTAGTCTCGGGTACTCTATTGTGTGCGATCCATCGCTCGAGGCAAACACAGCCCATGGGTCATCTTCAGGCCGATGTTCTAGCCTGAGCGTTTCCAGATGATCCACATTCAAATGTAAAGATTGCATTGCTTGCTCGATACAGCAGTTGAGAGCCGCATGCTTTAGCTGCTTGAAGTGCACGCCCGCAGGAAACATAAGCGGGGGGTAGCTTTCAATGCGCTCCAGGCACTCAGTGTACTGGCTTGCTAGCTGTCCAAAGAACAGCGATGCAGCTAGAGTAGTGGACAATCCTCCAAAGGTTAGCTGCAGTATCCCCGGCAGTATCCTTGCCAGTGCACTGCCAGCCTTGCAAACGCCATCCATGTACCCATGAACTTTGCCTTCAATCGTTAACTTTTTGGAGGCGGCATACAGATTGACATGCAGGGACCGTATAGCCTTCCATTCGCTGGATACGGAGCACAGGGTGTCAGCGACAACATTCAGGCCGTGCAGCAGATCAGTCCAGTAGTCCACGCCAATTTCGACACGGTTTATAACATCCCTGTAGCCGGCAGAGATAATAAGGTCCATGTTTGACGTGATCTTGTCTTCAACTGGCCCATCCTTCGGGGCACTGTGACGACCACGACCATGTCTGCACCACGCGTTGCCATACTGCACAAACACACAGCGGTAGACCAAAGGAAGAGCAAGGTACCTCAGCTCGCGGGAAATAGCGAGCAGAGACAAGTTGGCCTTGAAACTGTTCCTGGCTTCGTCGTCCGCCTCAAAGCAGCGCTTGAGCACGGCCAGCAGCACATCAGCAGGCAAATCACGAAACTTCATGGTGCGGGCCAGGGAGGAGCGTTTGAGCTGAAGCGAGCAGGTCAATGTGTCTCTGGAGCGAGTGTGAGCAAAGGAAAAACACCAAGAGAGCAGCAGGGGAAGAGGAGATATGTGGCAGGCTTCCTGTCTTGGGTCCACTGCACTTTGTCAATTTGGACAAAATGGTGGAAACGTGCGGCGCCCAACCCGCCTGGTGACAAAGAGCTGCGGCCACGCTGGGAAAAGAAGAAAAGGCGAGGGCGCTGCCTTTCCACGGGCCCTAGTGGAGCCGCGACGGAGACTGGGGCAACCGCAGTACTGGCGACTAGGCTGGCTGCCCACACCCATGGAGGGAGACGGCTTTTGATGCCTGCCCGTTGACCAGGCATCACCACGCACAACCCGTACTGCAGTTAGCAGCACGGCGTGCGGGAGGTTGAGCAAGCGCAAAGCTTTCTTGTAGTGTAGCATAGATAGCAGGTTCAAGGGAATGGTAGACTGCTCTACGCAGCCGGGCGAGGGATGTTTGCCCACCCCAGGCAGCCTTGGTGTCGATCCGTGGAGACTCCCTCTGCAGTGGCGCATTTCCCCTCAACGGACAGATGGAGAGTAGCAGCAAGCTATGCTTGAATGAGTGGAGCTGGCCCCTAGCACTAAGAAAAACACTTTTAAGGACCAATGCCAGGACATTGTCAGTTGGGCCACTGCGCTGCATTGTTTGGCTGCCACTAGAGCCGAGCGGAAAGCCGCAGCTAAGAGGTGGAAAGGATGACGTGTGGGGTGGTGGGAGGCGAAGGCGGGCTGTAGTGCTCGCTGCCCACGGCACACAGATCCTGCACAAAGCAGGGCGGGCAACAAAGCCCGCCCCGGCCTTTCCTAGCTGGCCTTTCCATCCAGGCCTGCCTTTTAGTGAAAGAAAGAGGGGCTCCGTAGCGCTCTGCCACCAAGGCAGCCTTTGTTGTCGCCACGGCGACTGTGTTAACAAAGTCGGGTGGGGGTTTAGCGGCCTTTGTCGCCGTCCTGCTTTGCACAGGAGCAAAGGGCGAACAAAAATGGCGGCCTGCACCCTTTCCTCCTTCGTGTGCGCGCTCTCTCTCCTCTCTCTTCGAACCCGTCGCTTACATTTTCTGCCTTTCCTAGACCCCCCGGCCACCACCGTCGACCGTAACAGTCCAACCCATGCAGCTCAATGACCTGCCTAACGACATCCTTCTCATGGTGCTCAATGAAGCGCTTCCAATGTTTCCCACCCTAAGTCGCACGTTCAAGCGTCGTCTGCCGCTGCTTTCCATTTGCAGAAAATGGCGGCAGATGATGCTCCCTTATGTCTACTCCAACGGGTATGTCCAGTACTGTAGTAGAATACTACATAGAACGATCGACAGCAATGGCAACCGTCCGATCGACGGCTCACCAGAGTTTGTGAAAATCGAAACAAACCTGGATCTTATCGCAGCTATCCACTGCACAGGTTGCGTGAGTCGGATGATTGTTGTGGTATATTATATATCAACCCCTCTGCCCGGGCTCCGAGCTGCTGTCAAAGCAATGCACACTGCAGCCAAAGTGTGGGGAGGTGCAAGGAAACTTCATATTTGCATGAATGAATGTGACCTCTCCAGGCAACCCGGTACCAATGTGGTCTATCATGGTGATGACAATAGCGATGTCGCAGATAATCTGAGGGACACGCTTCCTGCATTACGTGAACTTCGACTGCATAGCTCATCCGGCCCTCAAATCCCCAGGATTACCTTTGGCCGTCTGGCTGGGCACTATTCCGAGCAGCTTGAAGTACTCGAATGTCGGAACTCCCTCGTCGTGCCGCAGACTTGCACATTTAAACGGCTTAAGAAAGTGATCATTGATGATGATCGACATGGCGACATTCAGCTCCCACACATCTGCCCTGAGAATCTAGAGGTACTACGGCTAAGTGGAGGTTTGGCATCTCGTTGGTGGACTGCATTCAACACCGACAGCAGCAACCAAGAAATCGACTTTCCAAGGCTAAGGTTTCTTTATCTGAAATATGACACAAAAGGCGATAACAAGAGTGGAACAGATATCCTGGATGATGGTGATTGGGTGCTGCGATTCCCGGCACTAAAAAATCTCTTCCTTACCAGTTTTGGTACTGTCTGCCCTATCCTGAAGTATGCCGTCTTCCCCGCTCACATGGAGGTGATTGGCATCTCGGTGACTCCAGCCTTGTTCCGCAGCATTGCCTCGGTAGCGCTGCCATCTGCACTACATCTGAGACTCGGTATCATCTCTGAAACTAGCAGCGACAGTGGGGTACTAACTGTTCTTGATAGCCGCTTGGCAAGTGCAGGCAAGTGCAACTCGATTGAACTTGCCATTAGAGTCCCAAACATATTGTTCCAGCCCGAGAGTATCGCTTGCACAGGATTGACACGGCTGTCGATAGATGCGCCAGTAAGTGTGGACACTATGCTTGCTCTTATCGCCAGACTGCCCAGACTTGATGCACTGACGCTCTTCGACCTTGAATTGGATGACATACAGGCTGATATGTCGATACCTGGGAGCAGAGCATATAGACTTGTAACTCCACTCAACACAAGGCTCCGCAAACTTGCCATCAACTTTTCGCGTGAGCGATACCCGCCCAATTTGGCAATCCCAGTGGCAAAGTACCTGATGCTTTCAATACCAACACTGGCTGTATTCTTTGCACTGCAAACTCCCAAACTACCGATTCTGGCATTCATGAATAAGTACTACAAACAGTACCCACACCTGGCAAGTCTTACGCTTCTACTCTACGCTGATGGGCGGACCTGGCGCCGTGGTGTGTGATCAATTGTGCATGATGTGGACCACAGAGGCAAGCCGTTGCGATAACAGGCGGGTGTCGTGGAGGATAGCATCTTTCAGGTAGCCAGTACGAATGTCGCCCCAGTGTGGGTATTGTCGGTGGCGCTCAGACAGGTATGAGTGATGGTAGTGTTAAACAGCACGACATACAAGAGTATCGGCGAGTATAAAGCTTTCTTGTAGTGTAGAATTGGTTGTGGAGCTAAGGAAACGGTAGACAGCTCTGCATGGCCGGGCAAGTGATGGTTGCCCAACCTGGGCATTCCCGGTGTCAAGCCTTGGATACTGGTGTCGATCCATGGAGACTCCTAGCGCAGCCGCGCCCGTCCTCTCAACACTACTTTGTCTGCTCAGACACGTCAGTGTCATATTTGCTTGTTTTTGGTCCACCGGATGTATTGGTATGAAAAAGTGACAGTTATTACCCGCCAGGGGAGCGGCGCAGCGGCGTACCCGCCCAGGCCAAAGGGAAGCGCAGAGCCAGGGAGTCTGAGCATTTAGGCGTGGTACTGGCACTTCGGGGGAGGGGTGGGCTGAACGACGGGGCCAGAGGTGGCGGGCTCCGAGGCGGGCACCGATGAAGCAGGCTCCGAGGCGGGCTCCGAGGCAGGCACCGACGAAGCAGGCACCGAGGCGGGCGCAGACGAAGCCGGGGGCAGAGCAGCAATGCAGGCGCTGACCTCCTTGCCGGCAACGCGCTCCAGGAGAGCCGGGGGGATGGCCTGGGGGAGGGCCCTCAGGAAGTCATCCGAGGGGTTGGCAGGGAGGGTCGACTGGCCGTTCAGGAGGGAGTCGAGGGCCTTCTTCTGCTCGGGGGACAGGAGGCCGCCAGCCAGGGGCAGGAGCGGGTCGGCGGTCGCCTTGATCTTGCTCCAGTTCTCCTTGGTGCACTTGATGGCCTCGGGGCTGGTCCAGTCGACATCAGCGACGACGGCGGCGGCAATGGCGGCAATGGCGACGAGGATCTTGGCAAACTGCATTTTTGTGTAGAAAGCGAGCGGGGGTCCCGGTAGTTGGGTGGAGGGTATGTGGTGGTATTAGGCGGGAGGCCGAAGGTATCCGTGTGCGAACAAAGACTTGGGTTGGATGATGGAGGCTGCTGGAGAAAACGGCGATGGACGGGGCGCCTTTTATACGTTCCTGGGGCGCGCTGCAGCCGTTCCTGACGCAGAGCGTCAAGGGAATACATCGCCAGTCCCCGGCACTCTGCGCCGGCATTCCCTTTCCGCCGCCCCGGGGCACCGTCGCAGGGAGGAACTCGGGCGCGGCGCGCTGACTGCATGCCGCGCCAACCTCGCTTCTGCGGCAGCGGCAGCGGCAGCAGGAGCCGGAGACTGCCCGCCACGCGGCGGAGGGTGGACAGGGCAGAGCATGCGGACCGTGCGCGCGGCAGGCCTATTGGTGGCAGCATGCGCGCAGTGGTCATTGCTACGCTCCGCTGGGCAGATTTTCAATCCGCCAGCACGCCGACGAATGGGCGGCCCGAGCACCACAGTGCACTCCGATGCCCATCCCCTCGCGGCGGCGACGCGGGGGACTGGGCAACGGGCGGCGACTGGACGCCAGCAGCCGCTGACGTCTTCCGAGTGCCCCGGTGCGCAGGCGGGCTGCACGACCATATGCTCCTCACGTCCCAAAGCGCTGGCCGGGTGCTCAGGTGACCTACCAGTCCATAGCCTGTCTGGTAGATGGACGCGTGGATCGGCGTCCCCAGATACTTCACGGGCGACCCACGCGGAATGCGGACAACGGAGCGGCGGGGGAGGGTAGGCAAGAGGGCCGCTGATCGCCTGCCACCACTCTCCCTGGCCAAGGCTGGTTCCGTGCGAGTCCAAATTAACACTGCTGTGCCAGCTGCGCTTGCACATGGGCCCGGCCGCCCGCTTTCGGAGGCTGGCCTTGGCGGACGCCGCTAATAATAGAAAGATGTGGTTTGTGCAACGCGGAGCGCCGCTGCGGCCGCCCGTGATACCGCCGTAGTCGACCTGCCTGGCTGGTAGCGCCCGCCGCGCGGGCCATGACTGCTCTCGGGGCTGCGGTGCGGCCGGCGGAGTCGCGGCGCTGGCTCGGTGCAGCGCTGATCGGGCTTGCGGATTAGAGCGTAGGGGCCGGCAGTGGGGTGGATGGCCAGGCGCGGCGGGCTGCAACCGGCAATCGGCGCGCTTAGCAATGGCCTTTCTGTGCGGCTGCCATGCGCGGCAGGCGATGCCACAGGGACGGGCCATCCCCACGACCGATCCTCTCTTTGTGGCCGTCGGCTGGCAGGTAGCCACCCAGAACAGCGGCAGCCAGGGGGCCATACAGGCAGTACATGCCGCAGCAGATTGAGCGGCTCTTTGACCTGGTCATCGAGGAAGGGCGCACAGCAAAGGAGACTGCACACACAGAGGAACTTTGGCTGCTCGCTGCATGGGACGCCAGCAAAGGGCGTGGTGCCCACGGCCAGCGGCATCTCCGTGACCATTCTGGGCACAATCTTCAGTGCAGACATCATTGATGTGTCGCTGAGAAAGCCCAAGACTGTGTCGACCGCCAAGAAGCAAAAGGTCAATGGCTGGGAGGTGCGGATCAGTGGGCATGTGGGGAAACGGACGGAGAACTTTCTGGCATACCTCTCCAACGTAATGGACATGCTGGATGCGCGGGACATGAAGGGCCACCACCTTGTGATGGACAATGTCCTGATCCACACGCCGGCATGTGCAGGATGCCACTGGTCGCCAATGACAGGCTCTCTGACTGCATCAGCGAGGCTGTTAGTACAGTGACACAGTCAGACTGCCAGGGCTACATCCGACATGCTGTGTCATTCTTTCCTCGCTGCAAGAATAGAGAGCTCAACCTGTAGATGCCCATGGACAGCCCAGCAGGCTGCCAGTTGTTGGCGACTGGCTGCCCTGGCTATGGCAGCCGATGACCAGCCCGTGGCCAAGCGCCGGCGCATGTAGTCACTGACAACAACAACAACAACAACAACAACCCGGGGCAGTTATCGCTGCCTTGCAAACGGTCTGCCCGATGATCTCTGCCCGATGATCTGTCCTTTCCCATGTGGGGAAGCACAGTAGGGCAGTCAAGATACTTGGGCCCGTCCACATGGGTGGATAGGCTTTAGGTAGGCAAGTACCAGGCTGGTGTGCTATGTGTGCTATGTGTGCTGTGTGTATTGCATACTACTGATATGGACTGGTCTATTCTGCTGTTCTGTTCTGTTCTGCGTCCCACTGACTGGTGCCAACGGACACATCCTGGCCAACGCAGCCATGCCCCGGGGGCTACACAATCCCCGCATCCGCTGGCAAGTAGCCACAAGCGAGCCGCTGTCAAAGAATTGGTTGGACTCGTCACAGGATAACAAGAGAGAAAATGGTGCATTATACTAGCATGCGTGCTGCTTTGAGAGCGCCCAATGGCTGTCGCGACCGGAGCCAGCCGGGTCAGCCAGAAGTAACAGGCTACCTGACAAGCGACAGGAACTCCTCACGGGTCTTGGGATCCGTCCTGAAGCGCCCGAGCATGAAGCTGGTAATTGTCTTGCTTCCTGGCTTCTGCACGCCGCGCATGACCATGCACTGGTGGCTACATATTTCTGCAGCAGATCGCAAGCAAAGCGGCGAGAGTTAGCCACATGGTGGTCCCTGCCTCGGCCAGCCATTACACAAATAAAGAGCGCATGCGTGTCTCCTCCTGCAACTCACCTGGCCTCAATCAGAACTGCGACACCCTGGGGCTGGAGAATCTCGTCCAGCGAAATCGCAATCTGCTTGGTAAGGCGCTCCTGGATCTGCAGCCTGCGGCTAAACATCTCTGCAATCCGCGCCAGCTTGCTCAGGCCCAGCACGCGCCGGTTTGGGATGTACCCAATAGACACCTTGCCGCAGAACGGCACCAGATGGTGCTCGCACAGCGAGAAGACGTCAATGTCGCGCACAATCACCATCTCCTCGTGGTCTACAACGGGTGGGGAGGTAGAGAGATGCAGTGCTCTCGTGTACCGTGTCAGTTGGCGGCTGCCTCACACACATTTGCGCATCCGGATGCGCTGCGGCACATCGGCACAAGCAACGCCGGGGGCCTACCTTCGTCAAACAGCGCGCCATTGATGATGTCCTTCAGGGACTCGTCGTAGCCCTTGGTCAGGAACATGAGCGCCTTGGCGTACCGCTCGGGCGTCTTGAGCAGCCCCTCGCGGTCGGGGTCCTCGCCGATGCACTCGAGCAGCGTCTGGACAGCGCCAGACATCTTCTTCAGCCGCACCTCCCGCTCCTCCTCGGATTCACCGCGCCGCTTCTCTGCCCCGATGCCTACAACGCCAGCAATCGCGCCCAGGTCACAGAGTCCCCCTCATTTCCGACAAGACCGCTTGCTGTTAGCGATATGTTCCTGAATTAGGCCTGGCACGTGCTGCTGCAGCGCCCATCGCCAGCCGTTTGATTGCCCGCGCGGGCTGGCGGGCTGTTCCCACGCACAAACCGTCGCATTCCGACGGCCCGCCAGCGGCATGCAACGCGATGCATGCATGCATCTTTTTGCAAACGTAACCGAGTCTGCACAGGCGGTGCCGGCTGCCAGGCGCCGGGGTCAGCGACGCGGCGGCACGGGTGCCGCGGGGAGGGGGAGGGGCAGCGCGCACTTACTTGGCCAGCTTAGTCCGTTGAGGTCGATGGGGTGCTGCGAGGCCTGCGGTTCCGAGGTCTGCTTCGGGGACGTGGCCAGCGGCGGGAATATCGACGGTGTCTGGGCACGCGAGAGCGCGGGCGAGGCAGCCGTGGTGCCTGTGCTGACGACCGAGGATGTGTCGGCCGTTGCCACAGCGTCGCAGTTGGCGACGGCGTCGGCGGCGGCGGCGACGCTCGCGGGGTGGTGGTGGGACTGCTCGACGTTCTCCATGTTCGTGCGTGTATGAGTGTGCGCTCTCGGTCGGTCGGTCGGGTGGTGTGAGCGTGTGGTACTGAGGGCGGCTAGGGCGTGTTTTATTAGGCGCAGAGCTGACAAATGGAACGACGGAAGCACAAAGGGCGTTGAGGCGTGAGAAACTGGCTGTTGTGTGCCAGGCCCGTCAATTGGGGCACGATGCGGCAAATGGGGGTCCTCATTCGTTTGGCCTTGCACGATGATCACACTGCATCCCGTGATTTTGTGAGCCGTGCGCCCGCGATCCCACGGGCGCTCACTTGCTGTATGCAGCACCGGCCATCTGCGGATCCCCCATATCGGTGCCGAGCATCTGCGGATCCCTTATAAGTGCTGAGCATCTGTGGATCCTCCACAGGCATTATGCCCGCACACCGAAACACCGAGTACGCCAGGCAAGGCAAGGCAAGGCACAAGTTTGGCGCGAGCAGCAAGCGGGAAATAGAGGCGA
>JANBOI010000349.1:0-10013 GCA_027595825.1 Coemansia biformis
AAACGCCAAACTTCTGCTGGCCGGCCGCGCTGCGCTGAGGATACCTGGGATGTCCGTGATAAAGTGGCCCTCCACGCAGTACGCTGCCTCCGCATCGCCCTCATCTTGGGTGACAGCCGGGTCAGGCAGTCCACTCACCACCGAAAAAAAAACACTGCCACTGTATGCAGCATAGGGTGCGGCCATCGGTGGTTGCACCACGCACGCTGCCTGGCCTATGGTAAGCTCCAAGCAAGACGTGGCGAATTAGCAGCTCAGTGTGGTAGCTAGTGGCCTGCTACGACGCTGGACCTCCAGGCCTGCACTGTGGAAGAACGCCATAGTTGACAGCATGTTTGGCACCACTGGCTGGCGCGGCGCTGGGTTCCTGGTTCTCTGGCTCAAAGCACATCACTTTGTCATGGCGTAGGAGGCGGACAAGTGCAGCAGTGGGGGGTTGCTGAATGAAATAGCAAGGAGCGACCGCAGCCACACTCTCTGACAACGAGTAGCCGAATCAGCTAGAGCCGGCTCGCCTTGGAAGCCACAAACATAGGATGGGTAAGTCGCAAACGACGGGCACCGCTTCGATGGAGCACAGCTCTGGTAGCATGTCCTTGCCATCCGATGGCCCACACGTTGCATGGCCAGCGGCAGATGTTACTAGCCTCTGCCATCTCCTTCCGACATGCCCGTGGTATATGTGAAACCGTCGCTGCTACTCCAAGCTCCTACATGGCTTTCCACGGGCTTTTCTGTCATGATTGATTGGTGATGTGTATGAGCTGGCGATATGTGCACTGCTGGCTAGCGTTGCTATGCACTTGTCGGTAATACACTTCTGCAAGCTGTCGCCAACAAAGTGTACAGCTGGCTCCTCGCCTCAGCATGCTGCCTGCACTTGACCACACCTGGATACCTCAGGACCCCTCTTTAGGCATGGAAAGTGCCCCGAAACCCAAACGCGACGGCTTCACTGGTATCGCTGCCGCGCCTGGGACGCCCGGGCTATCATGCAGGCTTCGGGCGCTGTTAGCCAAGCACGGCAATAGGAAGCATCCAAGCGGCGGTCGAGTAGCGGAATTGCGTTAAGGAGGAAAGTGCGGATGGCAGGGCTGGGAGATGATTCCGCAGCCGTGCGCGGGAGCGCAGGCGGGGCACCCCCTAGTTGTGTCCCAGTCATAGGAATCGGGAGACATCGCAGCAGGGTGAAACGAAAAATGGGGGCACCCCCTTAACCGTGTCCCGGCCATCCAAGGTGGGCGCTGCGATGCAGCTTCTTGCTGCGCACCCCAATCTTGCTGGCCACTGTTGGGCAGCAGCCCGGTGGTGCGGATTGGCAAGGCAGGCCCACTCGCTGGCTGCCCAGAAAGCGGCCGCTACATTGGGTATCGCACAGGACCCAACACCCCACAAAGAGGGCTGCGCTTCGTCTAGAGGCCTCTTAACGCTAACGAGAGCATGCCACTTAGGATGTGGTGTGGAGGAGGGTGGCCGCGCTGACTGGAAGAGACACTGGCCCCACGTTGGTCGGTGACAGTGGCAAGAAGAAGACAAATACCCCTGGCAGGCGTTCCCCGCTGTCATATAAAAAGCCAGCGGGTTGTCGCCTCCCTCCTCTGAACACACCACCATCGCTTCAACCCCCCTCCTTCCCACACGAACAAGCCGCCGGTTTCCAGTGACACTCCGCAAGCAGCATTTCCCCTTCACCATTGAAACATGAGAGATACCACCTTTTTCGTCGACCTATGCAAAGGGGCTTATGTGGAGGATCTCGTGGCTGAGCTGACCAACAAGCATGGTGCAGCTGTGGTTGGCACTCCGACGGTCAATGGCAAATATTTGGTGCCTGGAAGTGTGGTTCCAAATGAGAATCTGGTCATAAGAGTAGAAATCGTGGATGCTAATGGTGAAAATGTATCAGGGACAGTGGCAATTACATGGCCTGCTGATTGTTAAGTGTGTGTCCAGTGCCTCTAGTCAGCATTGGCGTATGCTTAGGCATGCCTTCCACATGAATCTATCGAGCACCAAGTTGCACTGCTGACGTCTCCTGCACTTCAGGCATGTTCAAGCGCGCCTAGACAAGGTCGCTGTTTAGGGCTCGCACCACTGCTGTTGCTCGGCAGTGTCCACTTACATTAGACACTCTGACAAAATGAGCTCTGGTCGCCCCCTGCCCAGCCGCCAGCTGGCACCTGATGTTGGCGGGTCGCCCTAGCGCTTTCAGAAAGGTATCAAGTAAAGCAAAGGTGGTGTGCATTAGGGCAACTCTTGACAGTGTTGAAAACGAGGCAAAGAAAAGCTCTGAAGATGGGCACCGGAAGCTGCAATAGAAATGTGTGGTAGCTGCTGGACCTGGCCAAGGCAGGAAACGGCCCATCAATGCGATGTCCCGAGGTGCAGGAAACAAGGGGATGGGGCAATCTGTTCACTCCTTTGCCCACCCACCATGGCATCACATTTGTCCAGAGCATGTGTTCTTGTATTTATCGTTGGTCAGCGCCAGCTACAGAGGGCGCTATCCCGCTGAGGCGCAGGAGTTCCAGTCAGAACCCCAATAAGGACTACTACGAGATGTGAGGCGGGCGAGGAGTCTGCTGTGTAAGCGGGGTGGGTGGGGGGTGAGAGCGGTATTAGAAGAGGCGTAGCCAGACAAACGCAGGCGGTGAGGGCGGGCGGTGCCTGAGGGGGATTAGTGGCTCTGGGCAGAAGAGGGGTGGCTCGTCGCGAGGGGCCCTCTGCGCGCCATGGCTCTACAATTCTACATGTGCGCGCCGCCCGGCCCGTCCGATATAGAACAGGGGGAGGGGGAGGAAACAGAGTGCGGGGTGTAGTGGCTTGCGGCACCTCGAGCGGTGTGGCGTCTAGTCCTGCGCAAACGAGGCCTGGTTGTGCGTCAGGCTCAGCACCGCCGAGACATCATCGACCCTCGTCAAGTCTATGAGGAAGGGGATTAGGTCTCGCAGCTCGGTGTCCATGGGGTCGTTGAGCCATGTGCTGATGCCGATCGCGTTGTTGGGATGGAATGCATAGCTTGCGGGCGAGTTGTCGATGATGATAGACTGCGTGACGTCGCGTCCTAGCCGCGACAGGTCCTTGACATAGTTGCCATTGTACAGATTGCACGACTCGCGGAACAGCCGGTGGTGCACTGCCCGGCTTTTGTCCAGAAGATCCAGCACCGGGTCGGCGTACTACAGGGAGGGGGTGCAGGCGCGACAGGGCGCGGCACAGCAACGCAGAGGCACAAACACACATGCGGGCGATCAGCAGGCAATCCGAACGACGGCGGCAGCGGGTGGGGGCGGGTCGTGCACGCAGGAGTCCGGGGAGGCGCACAGGCGGGCCAGGGGCGGCTGGAAGGCTGGGAAACGGGCGGCGGGCAGCGCCACGCCAACGCGACTGTGCAATATCCGTGAATGGGCATGCACGCCCATCAGCGTGCGACCGCGATGGTGATCTGCCCACTCGCCCGTCGCCACTATTGCCAAACGCGCTGCCAGGCGCTTGCACAATCGTGCATTCAGGGGGGAGGGCCGCTCAAAGACACGCGCGGGGACTTACCATTGAGAGCGAGGCCGTGAACACGACGACTTCGTAGTACTGGCCGACGATGTTGATGAACTCGTCGACGCCGGGCCGCTTGACAACGTAGACGCTGTGCTCCTGGCCCTCGAGGATGACGGGCACGACGTAGTCGGGCTGGTCGACCTCGCGGAACGAGCTGTGGACGAGGGTCTCGTCCAGATCGAGCACCAGGCACTTGCGTCCCTTCAGCTGCGCGGGCAGCGGCGGCAGCAGCGCCTGGCCCTCGACATGCGTCACCAGGCGCTCGGACGACTCGGACACGACATTGTTGGGCGGCGACGTGATCTCGGCGCGGAGGCTGCCGCCTTCGCCGTCGGTGTCGTCGTCGCCCGTCTCCAGGTCCACGCCGTCGGTGAGGCTCTCGGGATCGGCAATGCTCGAGTCGGCCGTCAATCGCCGCGGCACGTGCTCGTAGGCCTCGTCGCCCAGGTACAGCTTGGCCATTGTGTTGGTTGGGATGTCGCTCGGGGCGGCGGGCTGCTCGGGCGTGGAGTCGCAGCCCAGGCCGGCGGCGCCCTGCAGCATGCGGGACGATGCGCCGGGCATGTCGCCGAGCGACGTTGGCGGGGTGCGGTAGTACGAGTCGCTGGGGGTGCTGATGGCAGGGTCGGTGTCGAGATCGGAAAACCTGGTGCTGTGCGTACCGCGGTCAACGGGGCCAGCGGTCGGGACGGGCATCGCGGAGCCAGCAGCGATGCCAGGCAGACCCGAGCCGGGGCTGGAGTAGTCGTCGGGGCCGAACGAGCTCCGGTCGCGGTCGGAGCGCGAGACGAGCCAGTCGGACTCGGCGGCGTCGTCCGTGTCGTCGGGGGCGCCGACGTACTTTGGGCCGTTGCTGCCGCTGGACGAGCCTCTGGAGCCGCCGGCGGTGTGGTCGTCGAGCGATCCGACGGCGACGGCGGTGTTGGCGCCAATGGGGCGGACATGGGCCACCAGCGGGCTTTCACGGACCAGCGACGGAAGGTGCGGCCGGGCGACGGGGGCCCGGTGGGCGGATGCGCTGTCGGCCTCGAGATGGGCGCTGGTCCTAGCGCTGGGATCCGCGGGCCGCGGGCCGCTGGCGTCGCTGCACATGGATCCGTTCGAGGCGCCGCGGCGGAACAGCGAGATCGGGGAGCAGCAGGACAGCAGCTGGGTGAGGGGCCGGGAGCGCGGCGCAGCCGCAGTGGCGTCGGCGTTGCGGGCCCGGGGCCGCACAAAGTCCATGCTCTGTGAGAAGCGGCTGGGGTGACTGCGCGGGCGGTGGCAGGTGTTGTTCGGGTTGCGGACGAGCTTGGGCCCGCGCGGGCGGCGCGCAGGCAGCGGCTGCGACTGGGCCAGCGGCTGGGCAGAGGGCGGGCCGGCGTCCTCCACGTCGCGGCGGCTCATAGCGGGCATGCTGCTGGCAAAGGCGGTGGACGGCGGGACGGGCGAGTCGCGCAGGCCCGGGATGCGGAAGTCGGCGGCGCCCTTGCCGGGCTGGGCGGCGGCAGTCGCGGGCGGCGTGGCTCTTGCGGAGTCGGCATGGAGGGCGGTCGCGCTGGAGCCGTTGTTGGACGAGAGCACGCGGTCCTGGCGGGCGGCCTTGCGGCTGGTGCTGCTCGCGCGCGACAGGAGCAGGTGGCCCCGCTCTAGAAGGCGAGAGCAGAACATGCAAGGGACACGAGGGAGCCACGGCACAGAAGCGCGCACACCCCCGGGGGAGAATCAGAAGCAGAAGCAGAAGCAGACGGCGTTAGCGGAAGAGAGCTGGGCGGCAGGGCGGTGGCAGCGGCGGCAGTGGTGGGTTGAGCCTCGCCCGGCGCCAGCAGATGGGGGAGCCAGATTAGCGCGGCGGCGGCAGAGCGGCGGGGCCGGCTTTATCGAAGGCACACGGGTGTGGTGGGCGGGACGGCGTGCTAATCGGACGCGAGGGCAGGCGGGCGGCGGCTGATAGAGGGAAAAGGAACAAAGGAAAAGAGGCTCTGCATGGCGGCCTGAGGAAGGGGGGAGGAGCGGCACAACGCGCACATACAGCCACGCCCGACAATGGCGCCGCGGGCGAGCGGCCAGCAGCCAGCAGCCAGCAGAAATGAAAACAACGGTGCCCGCTGCGCGAAACCACAACAACGCACCGCCGACATTGACGGGGGGCGGCCGGCCGCGCCTGCGGGAGCGCGGGATTTGCGATCAGCGCGACGCGGCCCGGCCAAAGCAGGCAGGCGGGCGGGTGAGCGTCCTTTGCTGGCCGCTCCCCCCTCGCCCTTTGCCCGGGCGCCCGCCCGCCCGCCGAACGCGCCTGGATGGCGCGGTGCACATGCAGAACGGCGCAGGGGACGGCGGGATGCACAAACACCGCCGACAATGCGGGCACTGTGGGGCGCGGGCGGGGCGGGGCGGCCGCCGGCGCCCGCTGCCCGGCCCCACCCAATCGGCGGAACCTGAAATCGCGGCCAGGCTCGCGCAGGGCGGCGCATCCCGTGCGGGCGGCGGGCGCGGCCGCGGGCAGCCGACCGCGCCGGCTGCAACGGGGAAGGCCACAACAAACGTAGCCCCGCCACAAATAGAAGCGCCCGAGTCCCTGCCAGGCTGGTGCGACGCGGCCGATTCAGGAAACGGGGGGTGGGCAATCCCCCAGTCACCGCCTGCGGCCGCGCGGCAGGCAGGCTGGCAGGCTGACTGGATGGTTCGCGGGGGGGGGGGGACGGGGCCCGATAGAGAGCCGGACGGCCGGGGGGCGCAATGGCGCGCTTACCTCGTAGCTTCCGGAACCGCAGGCTGGTCCGGGCGCCCTTGACGGCGGCCGAGGGCCGGGAGAAGGTGATGTCGACCGCCGGCACCAGGCTGGGGGCGGCGTCCTCGGGCGCGGCGTAGCTCAGTTCGGCGTTCCCCATGAGCGGAATGCGGCGGGCGACGGGATGCAAGGGGAGGGAGCTGCCGGCGCGCGAGGGCGGGGAGGGGGCGGCGGCGGCGGCGGCTGGCGCGAATGCGGAGGACGGAGAGGCGGTCGCCAGCCGGAATTTCTGGGATTGTAAAGGGAAGGGCCGAGAGAGGAAAAGTCGCGCTGCGAAAGAGAAAGGAGGACCCTTGGTGGAGGAAGGCCGTGGGCATCCCCCCGACGGCGCCATGCACGCCCCATCCCCGCCGCTCTGGATGCCTCTATGCGTGGCCCGCGACGATCGCAGCCGCAGCCGGGCGCTGGGCCACCAGCACCACATTGCGCGGCGACGTGGCGGCGTCGAACAGCGCGTACGCCTGCACGCGCGAGCCCGCCTCACAGTGCGCCGCGAGGAACAGCGCTCGGTCCACCACCAGCATCGCCTCGATCACCGGCCCCGCCAGCGACCGCAGCGCCCACACCGCCGCGATCTGCCCGAGCCCGAGCCCGCCGCCCGCCTGCCGGCAGCATTCGACGCACTGCGCCGCCGTCGGCCGCCATGCTAGCCCGAGCTTGCCCAGCGCGGCGCGCGCATACACCGTGAATGCGCGTTCGTCCGCCGTCGCGCCGTCGGCCGGGCCGCACTCGGCCTGCGCGGCGGCCAGCTCACTGCGCGTAACGCGGCCCACGGCCGGCACCGTGTCGGCCGCCAGCTGCCCGTGGGCGACCATCAGCTGCTACAGCGGGCGCCAGTCCAGTCCAGAATCCCCCCGTCGGGCGACGTGTGAGAGGCATGCATGCATCGACCAGTCCACGCTGGCGCGAACGCCCGGATCGCAGATGTTTCCATCTGTCGACTCCCCCGCACTTACATGTAGGACCGCCCGAAAGTAGTTGCGCCGGAACGTGTCGGTGGTCGCCTCGGGGCTGGCATCCCAGCGCGCCGTCGCCTGGCACGCCGTCTTCAGCACGTTGCGCCCGAGGACGACGCCGTCCATCGCGCGCGACATCGGGAACCCGCGCCCCGCCGGCGGCTCCGAGATGTGGTTGTAGCAGCACGGCACCACCACCACAGCCCGCGCGTCGGACTCGGCAAACACGCGGAGCACAGCGCTGGACAGGTCGCCGCACGCGTGCAGCCCGCAGAGCATCCAGGGCTCGCCTGGAGCCGCGCCATGCGCCATCTCGCGCAGCTCCGCGCCGCTGTCCATGTCGACGCGCATGATTGCGTGCTGGAGCCGCGATGCGCGCGCGCTGTCCCACTCGACGCCGTCCCGCCGCGCCTGCTGCCCGCCCAGCCGCTTGACCGTCCGCCGCTGGAGCCGCTCCGCCCCCTGCTTGATGCGCGAGTCCACCGCCAGCACCCGCGGCTGGCTGCGCGTCGGCCCGTACGCCAGCACCCGCGACAGGTACCCCTGCCCCGCCCCCACGTCCACCACCAGCCCGCTGCCCGTCGCCGCCGCCGCCTCGTCGACCACCCGCGACAGCGCCGCCACCTCCACCTGCTTCTTCGGGCTCATCCCGTCGAGAAAGTGCCGCAGCGCACCCGCACTCCCGTCGCCCTCCGCCGCGTGCCCGCCGGCCAGCCGCAGCCGGAACATGTCGCCCACGTACGCCTGCAACGACTCTGGCGCCCCCGGCCCCAGCTGCCCCGCCGCCGCCAGCGGGATCAGGCTGCCGATGTCAAACGCGCCGTCGCCAAAGTACGCCCGCCACTCGCTCGGCAGCTGCTCCCAGAGCCGCTCCACGAAAAAGTCCACAATGCCCATCCGCGGCAGGTACCCGTACTGCGTGTACGCGCGCCGCAGCGCCGCCGCATACTCGTCCACTGACCCGACGCCCTCAGGAAGCGCGATCTCCAGCTCCGCCATTGCCGCGCGCGTTCCCTCCTTCCCGCTATCGATAAGCACCGAAATCAACACCGCCCGGACCGCCCCACCCCCCGCGCGTCGGCGTGCACCACCGCCCCGCTCTTGGAAGCCGTCCCCCATTATGGAAGCCGGCAATCCGCAGCCCGTTTAAGCTTGCTCGACGATTGCTTGATGCGGCCCGTCCCGGACCGGCGGATGCATGGTTTGATATCACCCCGCATCCGTCTTTGTGTTGTCTGCAGCACCCCCTGCCCTGTCACATACGGGCTGACGCACCGCGCATCCATGCACGCTGCATCTCCCTTTCCGTCCAATGGCGCCCAAGGGCGGCGCGCCTGCAGGGCTGCTGCTGTTGTCGCCGCAAGGGGATCTGCATGTGCTGGCGATGGACCGGTTGTTGGTGTTTTGGCCACTGCCTTCTCTGCATTCGCGAATGATATTGACCTTGGAAGGTATTATCCTCCATAGCCCGGGCTTGCCAATTGCAAATACACAACCAATTGCAACATGCATATGACCACATGGGGCCGGGCGCCTTTTATCCTTTGGATCCGTGGGCTCTGCATGCAGGCTTGTGGTTGAACATGTGCATTTCTATCGCCTACGCCACCCCCCGCTAGGTGCAAACCCCCGCCGCTGTTTCCCCGCTGCTGCAGAGTGTGCTTGGTGGAAGGTTCCTATTATGCCAGCTGCCATCAATGCTTGACGACTACAAGTCCCTCCACAAGTACCAGGGCCAGCATCCGGCTCCGTCGGCATCTCGCTCTATTTGAAGTACAGAGAACGCCCACTCGGCCGCAACTTGTCAATGCAGCAACATATGCCTGCCGGTACCATCGCTGTAGTCATACCCTTCCTTAAATAATGGCTGGCCAATACCATACACAAGGACAGTGCAGAACGTCAGATGTGAGACTGCGACATGGCGGCAGTGCTCAACATGTGGGCCACCCTCGTCGAGTTTCGCAGAGAGAATGGGGTTCCCGGGCGGATCCAGCGCAGAAAGCCTACAAGCAGCGATGATGAGCCGCTGGTGGTACTACTGGGCCGCGACGGCCCCCAGCCGCACTCCCAGCACTAACCGAATCAACCACATCTGATTCTCTCTCGAAAACACAATGATGTAGCAGGTAAGGCGCCAATGGCCGACACCACTTCGTTAGAGCGCTGTCCTGGTGGCATGTCCTCGCCATGCAACGGTCTACATGCTGTATGGCCGGAGACAGGCGGTTCCAACTCCTCCCGCTTCTGTCCCTGGTATATGTGGAGCCGTCGTCGCTTTTTCTCAAAGCTCCTCAGAAGCGGCTTCTCGTGGGATTTCCTATTCTGGTTGGACCCAACAGCGACGTGCGGCCATGCCAATAGCCACACAAGTCATCACGGAATTCGCCCGAACGTGCCGTAACGATACACACGGCGGCCGCGCCCAGTTGAGTCCGGTAGGCCGTCAGCACATTTCCCCACCAACGCCTTGGTATGGCGGCCAGGCCATAACTATTTCTTGGGTCAATGGCGGCACCCGCGTCCTAACTGGCTGGAGCGCAGCCCTGAGTGGGCTCCATTGGTTCTGTCCAGCTCCGCTCCGTCTGTCCACATCGGCCTGCGCCTGTTGCCGTGCCCACCCCCTCGGAGATGAACTCGGTTCAGGAGATCCGGCGCGTCAACGCGAACGAGCAGCAGCGCGGCGTCGCGCAGGGCGCATCCTGGCACGACGAGTACAAGGACAGCGCGTA
>JANBOI010000350.1:0-10002 GCA_027595825.1 Coemansia biformis
CGAACAGATATACCTATGGGGTCCTAGGGGCTCGGCCCAAGAGGGGCCTGGCCCCGGGCGTACACGACGCGGATGGACTTGTCGTCCTCGATGGCAACGTGCATGCGCTGCGGCACGCCCGGGCACGCTGCGTCTGCGCTCTTGAGATCCGCCGTGAACACATACTCGCGGCGGGCCGGCGCGGCGGAGAGAATGTTGAACTTTGACAGCGCCCGTAGGACCACCTTTTGCGCGTCGCGGGTGGCTACGCTCGCCCGTCCGCGCTGCACCACCGCCTCGACCAGCGTGTACTGCCCCGGGAACTTGCACAGCAGCGACACGCATCGGCTCGTCTGCACCTCCAGGTCTTCCAGGTCGTCCATCAGCGAGCCAAACACGGCGCTGTCCGGATCCACGGCGGCCCAGTCCACGCGCTGCGCAATCCTTGTGCCCAGGGCGGCAAGCCGGCTCCGCAGGAGCCCGATGCGGTGCACAACAGGCTGCTTGTAGAGCCGCTCGTAGGCGATGAGAAGCATGGTCGGCAGGAGGCTGGCAAAGAGCGCGTGCACCGGGGTGCCCTCGAGGTAGTGCAGCGCCTTTTCGGCTTCGACCTCGTCGTCAAACAGCAGCCGCTGCCGGTCTGCCGGGACGCGCCTCGCCTCCGACCACAGCCGCTGCCAGAGGTTGCCGTCGCCGCTGGCCGCGACCATCCGCACGCTCAGACTGCCTTCCATCTCGTCTGCGCCCTCGGGCACCACCCAGTCGCGCGGCGAGTGCCAGCGCACAAAGTCAGCCAGCGAGCAGCGCGGGTTGGCCGCCTTGAACGATTCCATGTCCGAAATAAGTTCCGCGCACTGTAGCTGCGCACGTTGCTGGGCGCCCTCGGCTGACGTCCCAAAGCTCATCAGAATGGTTTCGTGCTCTCGGAGCATGTCCTCCGTCAGGACCGGCTGCATCTGGACCCTTGGGATCCACATTGGCTGGCCGGTCTCGAGCAGCCGCAGCGACGAGGACTGGTGCAGGCCGCCTGCGCGCTCATCAGCGCCAAGCTCCTCGACATCAGGCGTCTCAGGTATGCCACCTGGGGTTTCGCTTCTGTCTGTACTGGGCCGCACACCCTCCGCCTGCTTGGCCGGTGGCGCCGACGAATCTTCGGCGCTGCTAGCCGTGTCGGGCGGCGGGTCGCGCTCATACACGTCGCTGACGTGATGAAAGCCTGAATTGGAATCCAGACTTGATGCGATGGCTACGTCGATGTAGTTGGCGTCGTGGCCGCTCCTGCCGAGCTCTGACTCCTCTGTCTGAACATCGACGCGCCTGTCCGCCGCCGCCAGCGCAGTCGCGTTGGGCGGGAGCCGCACTGGCGCTGGGCGCTCCGCCGTGGAGCTGCCTTCGCACAGGCTCGCCTCGTCGAGCAGCAGCGACGCATCGCTGCTATCGTCAACTAACTTGTCCCCGCAGCCAGCACCATCGCTTATGTAGTCGTCTTCGGCCGAAACAAACCCCTCGCTGTCGCTCGCATATGTGCCAATGTCCTCGAACTCGCCAATATCGGCAGCAGAGGCTTCGGCGTTGCCCGGGCTGGCCTTACCAGATCGCATGGTGCCAAGCAGGCGCCCTATCGGACGGCGGATGCGCGAGCCTGTCGGCCATGCTCGGGATCCCCGTTCCTCACTGCCACCGCCAGCTCCGCCTTGCCGCCTGAGCTGGCTCTTGATGTGCGTACGCATCCGCTGCGCCAGGCTGCTGCCGCTGCCGCTGCTGCTTTCACAGTCTAATTGATCGAGTTTGTCAAGCGCTGAGAGGGGTCCCAGAGCGCCGGCGGCCGGCATGGCCTCCAAGCGCCCTGGGCCTACAGCGCCCAACCGCACGGGCGCTCCGGCGCGGACGAGTTTGCGCTCCGTGCAGCAGTTGATCATCTCCAGTTTTTGGTGGGCTAGCGCGTACCGAAGGTGGACGCTGAAATGCGTCTGCGTCTGAGAGTCGGTCGCGGAGCTGGCTGCCAGTGCCGGGGTCTGGCTTCCCGATCGCGCGCCTTCCGCTTCCGCAACGTGCTCGGCGGCGGTCGGGATGCGAGGCAGCAGCTGGCTGTTCTCCCAGCGCCACCTAATCTCCTTCAGCGCCATCGCCCAGAGCAACCGCAGAAAAGTCAGAATCGACGGTGCGCCCCAGAAGTCTGCCGATCTCTTGGCGGTTGCCACCAGGATGATCTCGCTCAGCCGCCACAGCAGTGAGCCGTGCGGAACGGCCGTGCCGTGGGGCATGCGCGCAGCTAGTTGGGCTGCGCTCAGCGGCCGACTCTCTGTGGCCTCGTCGCCCGTGTACACCTCGGCAAATGACCGCTCCAGCTCGGCCTCGATCGCCTCGAGTGCCTTTTTGTCCCTGGCCGCAGAATCGAGGCCAGGGAGGCTGATCTGCGATCCGGCCGGGGCGCCGAACAGATCGACGAGCATGTCGCTGGTGATCTCGGCATGGGCCTCCATTTGCTCGGCCAGGTTGAGGTGGCGGTGGCGATTTGTGTCACTTGCCGACTGCGCCCACGATACAAATGCATCCTCAATCACCTCGGTCAGCATTGTGCGTTCCCGCTCGGCGGGGAGCATCCGCGCAGAGAGCAGCCACGCAGACGACGTCTTAAGATACAACCGGTCACGGCCAGGCGATTGCGGGTCAATGTACGCGCGGCACGGCGCACGCTGGAACAGGGCGCTGAGTGTGATAAGCCGCAGCGGGTCGTTGGCCGGGCCAACGTTCAGATCACCCACACGGTAATAAAAGTCCGGCGAGGCGGCGTTCCAGTCGCGCGAATATGTGTTCCTGATACGGTACGTGTGCAGCGCCGCCAGATGGACAGTGTCCGCGACAAATGACCACGTGTGCGCGGCGTGATGCGTCGTGCCCTCTGATGCCAGTATTGCGGCAGGAGAATCGGGGGTTGCCGTGGCGGCTGGAGGCGCATACGCGGACATGCGGAACGCGTCCACAAACAGCTCCAGCAGCCCTCCGAGCTGGAGATAGGCGCTCGGCACTGGTGTGAGGCAAACGGAGTCGAACTTTGTTGAGGTGCCGGCCTCATGAACTGGCTGGTGCTGGTGCTGGTGCTGTCGCCGCACGCTGCCGATCGCCCTGCCGGTAAACAGGCAGCGCCAAGCATCGCCAACAGGGACGAATGCGGGCAGCCGACATCGCGCGTTGTGGAGAGCGATATTCATAGATGACATGAGGAGTTTTGCAGTCTCCACGGACACGCTGTAGTTGTCACCAAGGCCGGCAACACCGTCTGTCGAGTCTGGCGTTGTGTCGTACCAATGGCTTGAATCGCCCACATACTGTAGGTAGAGCATCGCGACGCTGCCCGACCAGCGGTGCAGCGGGTGCCAGGCAGGCTCAGGTTCCGTCTGGCTGTGGTCGACCTCCAACTCTGGGACATGGTCCGGCGGAAACTGGCCGTCAAATGCCGATAGCCCGCTGCCCGCGCCCAGAGTTCCCGCGTGCAGCAGCGGATGCACTGACAGTGTCAGGGCGTATGTGGTGCCCTTGTACGAGAGGTGGCTCACGCGGGTGCACAGTCGGGATATCTGCGCGCGCACCTCCTGTCTGTCTTGTTTGCGACGGACGACGAGGTCCTTGCATTGCGACTGCAGCTCTGCGAGATTGAACTCGCCCAGGCTCCCATCGACGACCCGCCATTTGCTCAGCCTGCTCTCAATCGAGGCCACGAACTTTTCCCAGGCCGACGCGGCCGTGTAGTCCACGAGCTCAAAGTTTTCGTCATCCTCGGCGACGGCAGGGGCGGCAGCTGGGCCTGCCATTACAGAGTGCTGAGGCAGGAAGAGTATATGGAGCAGTGGGCCAGACCAGCGGACAAAGAGAGGGGCCTGCTACTGGCGCGCTCGTCTGTGCGCGCCAGCAGCGTCACACGCTGGCCAGATCGAGCCGCACGTGGCCCTGTGGCCGAGCCGCGCCGCCGCAGCACGCGTCGCTGGGAGCCACGACAGCACGACGCAGCCACGGACGCGTCCTTGCTCTCCTTCGCTTGCTCGAGTTTCGAAACGCACTCCCGAATAGGGCTTCGCCTGGATCCTTCCGCCTCTGGTTTGCACTCGCCGCCCGCGCACGGCAGGAGGCACCTCGATAGCGGCAGTCCCGCCCTGACCCGACGTCAACCAGGACGCGCGCGCAGCAAGCACGATACGCAGGATGGCGCTCTGGGTTGAGAAGCACCGCCCAGCGACGCTGGACAAGCTGTCGTTCCACCAGGGCCTGTCGGAGCACCTCAAGAAGCTCGCTGGCTCGGGCGACCTGCCGCACCTGCTCGTGTACGGGCCGGCCGGGGCCGGGAAGCGGACGCGGATCGCGGCGGTGCTGCGTGAGATATACGGACCGGGGGCGGAGAAGCTGAGGGTCAGCCAGCGCGTGTTTGAGACGCCCAGCCGGCGCAAGCTCGAGATCAGCTTCATATCGAGCAACTACCACATCGAGGTAAACCCCAGCGACGCGGGCATATACGACCGCGTCGTCATCCAGGACCTCATCAAGGAGGTCGCGCAGACGCAGCAGGTGGCGACGACGAGCGCACGCAAGTTCAAGATTGTTGTTGTCCACGAGGCGGACGCGCTGAGCCGCGATGCGCAGCACGCGCTGCGCCGGACCATGGAAAAGTACATGACCAACATGCGCGTCATCCTGTGCTCGACCTCGACAGGCAAGATCATCTCGCCCGTGCAGAGCAGGTGTCTGCTGGTGCGTGTGGCCGCGCCCACGGTCGACGAGGTCGTCGACGTCATGGGCCAGGTGGCCAAGAAGGAGGGGATCACCATCCCGCCGCCGCTTGCGAGGCAGCTGGCGGAGGGGTCAAAGCGCAACCTGCACCGGGCGCTGCTGATGCTGGAGGCGGCCTATGTGCAGCAGTACCCGTTCGCTGAGACCCAGCCCGTGGTGCTCCCCGAGTGGGAGGCGTACACCAAGGACATTGCCGCGGCCGCGCTCGGCAGCCAGACGCCGGCGCGGCTTATGGAGATCCGCAAGCAGCTGTACGAGGTGCTGGCGCACTGCATCCCGCCGTCAATGGTGCTCAAGGTCATCGCGCTCCACCTGATCAGCGAAGTTGACGAGGCCCTGCGGCCCGAGGTTGCGCGCCAGGCGGCATTCTACGAGCACCGCCTGCAGATTGGCCAAAAGGCGATCGTGCACCTCGAGGCGTTCATCGCCAAGTTCATGAGCATCTACAAGCGGCACGCGATGGCGACCGACTAGCCGGGTCGGGACGGGGGAGGCGTAGATGCCCGCAGACGACTCGTCCTGCCACAGCTTCTGCCGTTGACTGCAGTGAACCCCGCCTCTGCCAGCAGCGCTTGGACGCCTCTGAGGCATCGAGTCGGCAGCTTGTCGCCGGCGGAGTTCCGAGCCGAGCGCTCCCAGGCGGCCCGCACGGGCCACGCGGCGCCAGCGGCCCTCGTTGCCTATCGGCCGGACGCGATTGGCTGGGCGCTGCAATGGGCGCTGCGCTTTCTGGCAGGCGCGAGTCGGTGGTGGTGGCTTCGGCCAGCGCTCCGCGGCGAGCCGGCCGTCCTTTCCTCGTCTCTTTTACCGTTCAGCGCAAGGCTGCTCCAGTTCTTTCCGATCCTCTATCTCTTAAAAGCACCTTCGCGGCGCGCGCTCGCAGCAAGCAGAAATCACCATGCAGTCCCGAATTGCCGTCCAGCTGAGCCAGGCCGTTGCGCCCGCCTTTGGGCGTGCCGCGCTGGCGTCCGGCGCGGCAAGGCTCTCGGCCGCGCTCCTCGTCCGGCACACACAGTAAGTGCGCGCTCCCATGCGCCTCCAGCCGCCGGATTCCTGTACGGTGGTCGTCGCAGAGGCGAATGTGACTAGGTGGCTGGTGGGGTGGGAAATCCACAGAGGTGCAGCCGGCCGGGCAGCTCCTTCCAGGCCAGTGGTGCTCACCCACGTTATCGCCCGCGCGGCGCCGCTCCTGCACCTACTGCCTTTCTGTATAGGTCAGCCTTATCGACACAGGGCTCGCTCCGCCATTACTGTAAGTGTCCACGCATTGGGTGGGTGGCTCCAGCAGCGCCAGCCAAAATTTTCCCTGCGTCTCTGTGCGCCTTCCGCGGGCCGCCCGGCAGCTGCGCACATCATGCCGATGCACGACGGGCAGCGAGCCGTGTCGGGGACGGCGATCGGCTGCGCCGTGCTGGCAGCATCCATACCACCGCCCCAACTAACCACCCCCCAGCTGGACTGCCGCCACGCACTCCCCCACCTGTAGCTGATGCAAAATACAGGGTCATCAAGGTCCCGCACATGGCCGACTCGATCACCGAAGGCACACTAAAGTCGTGGGCCAGGCAGGTTGGCGAGCAGGTCGAGCAGGACGAGGAGGTTGCGTCGATCGAGACGGACAAGGTCGACATCCCGGTAAACTCGCCCGTGGCTGGTGTCCTGCGCGAGCTGCTGGCCAAGGAGGAGGACACGGTCGTGGTCGGCCAGGACCTGTTCAAGATCGAGGAGGGCGCGGTCGCCGAGGGCGGCGCCGCAAAGCCCAAGGCCAGCGAGGAGCCACCGGCGGCAGCCACGCCCGAGACGGCGCCTGCCCCGCCCAAGCCGGCAGCCAGCGCGCCGCCGACGAGCAAGCCCGCTGCACCGGCTCCTGCTGCTGCTGTTGCTGCTGCGGCGCCCAAGTCCGCGCCCGCCGCCGCCGCGCCTGTCTCGTTTGGCCCGGCCAGCCGCTCCGAGCGCCACGTCAAGATGAACCGCATGCGTCTGCGCATTTCCGAGCGCCTGAAGCAGTCGCAGAACACGGCCGCGTCGCTGACCACGTTCAACGAGATTGACATGAGCAACCTGATCAACCTGCGCAAGCAGTACAAGGACGACGTGCTCAAGGCGCATGGTGTGAAGCTCGGTTACATGGGCGCGTTCGTCAAGGCCAGCACGCACGCGCTGCAGGCAGTGCCCGAGGTCAACGCCAGCATCGACGGCGACCACATGGTGTACCACGACTACTGCGACGTCAGCGTTGCTGTCGCGACGCCCAAGGGGCTGGTGACGCCCGTCCTGCGCAACACCGAGCGCATGAGCATCGTCGATGTGGAGCAGGAGATTGCCAACCTGGGCAAGAAGGCCCGCGACAACAAGATCACGGTCGAGGACATGGCCGGCGGCACGTTCACCATCTCGAACGGCGGCGTGTTTGGGTCGCTGTACGGCACGCCCATCATCAACATGCCCCAGGCCGCCATCCTGGGCATGCACGCCATTAAGGAGCGCCCGGTCGTCGTCAACGGCAAGATCGAGATCAGGCCCATGATGTACGTTGCACTGTCCTATGATCACCGCATCATCGACGGCCGCGAGGCGGTGACGTTCCTGGTCAAGATCAAGGAGGCCATCGAGGACCCCAGCCGCATGCTCCTCAACGTGTGAGGGCGCTGGCCGTTGCCGCCGGTCCGCAACGCCTTCTCTAGCCTAGACTCTGCCGCCGGCCGGTCGCTCGCCATGCACGCACGCGCGCGCGCACGCATCCAGCATATCTTTGCGGGTGTCACGAAAGATGAAATGGCTTTTTTGCACTACTCTGCCTAGAAACATGTGGCAAAATGAAAGGGGTGGGCTGGGCTGCCTGCATCACTCGTCGTCATCGTCATCGCCGTCGTCCATATCCACGTCATCCTGCGACGCAGCCTGGGGCTCGCCGCTTGTGTCATCCGCTGGCGCATCCTCGTCCTCGCCCGTGGCTTTGGCGCGGGCCTCCTTGAGCTTCGTCTCGTACTCGTCCAACAGCGTCTTCGCCTCGTGCTTCTGCGCGGCATGGGTGCGCGCCTTGTTTGCAATGTCGGCAAAGTGTTTGTACACGGCGTTGTCGGACAGCTTGTCCTGGTACGCCTGCAGGCCGTCGAGGAGGCGGCGGATGCTCCGCTCGGACTTGAATGGCAGCAGGGTCATGCAGAAGGCAATGTCGCGGCACTGGCGCGAATCGGTCGTGTTGCGGAAGCGCTGGCACAGCTTCTCGACGACATTGTCTGTCTGGCGGTCCTTCTCCTTGATAAAGTCAAAGAGGAACTTCATGATGCGGGCAAAGCTCTCCTCGTTGACCGCGTTGGTGCCGATGCTGAGGCTGGAGATGATGTCGGGGAGGTTGTTGTACACGGCGTTGTCCTTGGTCGACAGCTCGGTAAAGAAGAGCCGCGCCATGTCGGCGACCCGCTGGTCCTTGTCCTCCAGGCACTTTGCCATCTCGCCCAGCTGGCCCTTGACCTTGACCATCCCGTTGAGGATCAGGTGCGTGAGCACCATGAGCGTGGTCTTTTTGACCCTCGTGTCTGCGTCGTGCAGCGGCCCGTACAGGTACTGCACGTTCTCGCCGATCAAGTTGCTGAAGCACACGGCAATGTCGCCCAGCGCAATCGACACGTTGGCGCGGATGGCCGGCGACTTGGCCCGCTGCAACAGCGCCAGCAACAGCGGGAGGTTCTCCTCGCAGAACGCCGACGAGACGCACATGAACTTTGCCAGGGCGGCCGTCGCATGCACCGTCAGCAGCCGGTCGTTGAACTTGCCGAGGTTCTTGCAGATGTGCACGAGCAGCGGGCCAAACAGCGCCAGCACCGACCGGTTTCCAAACAGGAGTTCGCGCTCGCGGATCGCCGAGATGATGTCGCCAATCTCGTCCTCGGTGGTGCCTGCAATCTGGTTCAGCTCGTCGTCGGGGTCGTCGTTCGAGTCGCTGCCGCCATCCACCTCCATGTCGTCCTCGCTGGCCTTGCGCCGCCCGCCGCGCCGCCCCTTGGGCCGGGACATGGCGCTCTTGGCCTTGGGCGACGCCCGCTTCTTGCGCCTGGGTTCCTCGTCGCTCTTGCGGCGTTTCAGCTCCGCCTCGATCGACTCGAGCAGCACAATCTCCTTGATTGCAATGTGGCCGACGATGAACACCAGCCGCGTCAGGTCCCACGGGTCGACGGGCTTTGGTGCCGCCGCCGCTCCGTCCACGTCCATCGGAGCGCTGTCACCGTCGCCTTCGCCACTGTCGCTACCACTCTCGCCGCTGCTTGTGCTCAGCAAGTTCTGAACGAGCCCGGCCTGGCTCCGGACAATGCGCACTGCCAGCGCGTCCGGCTTATCGCCGAGCGCGTAGGTGGCATTGAGCGCCTGCTCCGCCGCCGGAAACCACTCGGGATCGCGCCGCGGCTCCTCTAGGATGCGCTGCAGACCCTCAAAGATGGGGCTGTTCATCGGCAGGCGCTTGGCCTCCTCTTCATCCAGGCCAGTCGCCGCGCCCGGGCGCCGAGACCGTGCAGAGCCCAGACACTGCAGCACCATGCACGTGTACTTTGCGACCACCAGGTCCTCGCGCCCGTACTTGCCCAGGCCGATGCGCAGGTACAGGTCGATGTCGTCGGTGACGATCGTCCGGTTGGCCTGCGCGAGCATGCCCAGGATGATGATTGCGCCGCGCCGCTGCGCTGCCGGGAGCTGCTGCTTGGTGTATCCGTAGACGCTGCGCAGCTTGTCGACCACGGCCGCGCTTATCATGCCCTCGGCCATCAGCGTGCGGATCAGCTCCTCCAGTGACGTGAGCTCGGCCAGCGTGGCGCCAAAGGTCAGGCTGATCAGGTTGCGCGTAATGCGGCTCGTGTTCTCGCCGTCGCTCAGGCGGTCGCTGGGCGTCAGGTACAGCTGCATGTACGACTCGACCAGCTTGGTGCGCACGCCGCGCGCCTCCTCAGCGCCGCCCTCGCCGGCCGCGCTGCTGCCGCCCTGCGGTGCCGTCCAGACCAGGTGCGACATGCGGCGGATGCCTTCCTGCGCGCCGTCCACGCGGAAGCGCACTGCCACAACAAAATAGTCCATCGCCTCCATCACCTCTGTCTTGTTGGTCGAGCCCAGCAACTGCAGCAGCAACGGCTGCGCCTCCTGCAGCTGGTACACAAAGTGTAGCGCGTCGCGATAGTACCGCTGCTGGAACTGCAGGTGCATCGCTCTAGCTGCCGTCTCGGGCGAGAGACCGACATTCGCAAAGTCGGG
>JANBOI010000351.1:0-10001 GCA_027595825.1 Coemansia biformis
TGAGGAGAGGATAGGCGCTCGTCGAGTTGCGTCGTTTGCACCAGCCGGGATGCGTCGTTTGCGGCAGCGGTTTGCGGCGGCGGTTTGCGGCGGCGGTTTGCGGCGGCGGTTGGGCGAGGTTTGTGTCAGCAGGAGGCAGAGCGGAACGGCAGAGTGGGACAGAGCGTTTGAGTAGTTTGCAATACACGCAGCATGCGCAGGCGCAGGAGGGTGCTCCGTTCGGCAGTTGCTCTGCCAGCCGCAGCACGGGTGAGCAGTGCTCCTGGCATGCCGCCTGGCTGGCACCCACTCTCCTCTCTGGCCATCTCGACATCCATGTCCAGAAGAAGTGGCTTCTCCCGTGTCTCTTGCTGGTGGGCTGCAGTGTGGCTCTTCCGGATTGAGGCACAGGCTGCGCAGTCAATTCCAGGCAGCACAGGAGATGCCGTAGCAGTGGAACTATAGCTGTCTCTCGTGAGTATTGCCAAAGCATGCACACAGTCTGTTTGTGAGACAAGTACAGGCGGAATAAATGGCTATGGAAGGCGCCAGTGGCACCAAGTAGTTGTGTATCAGGCCAGCAACCACCTCCATACCGATGTCGCTGTCTCCTGCCGACGCAAACTACCACTGCCAACAACGCATCCTGACAGGCGCAAACGACGCACCCCAATAGGCGCCTATCTGCCACCTGCCCGCGCAAACGCCACCGCATGCCGACGCAAGCCTCTATTCTACCTCATGCCAATCTTTTTCAAAGTATAGTAACCACAGCGCGTTACCCTGCTGGGGGCGTAGATGTGCTTTAACCATAAACCCATGCGCCTACTCGCGCTTTCTGCTGGATGCCTTTCTTTTACCCTGGCCTGGCTGGCGCTGCTGCTTTTTGGCCACACCGCTGCCGCTCTTCGCCTTGGTTATAGGGGCGTCTGCCGTTTCGCGCTTTGGGAATATTGGCAGGAGGTTCTTGATCACGGCAGCACGGTCGGATGCGCCCCTGGCCAGCGCCTGGTGGAGGCGGGCAATCCGTCGGATGTCATCCAGTTTGCCGGTGCGCAGCTGTATGCATGTTGCGTCGTCGGTCACCTTGAGGACCAGTGCCGCGTCGCAATTGCGGTACTTGAGTGTGTACCTTGCTCGGTCCGGCGCGCCGGCAAAGATTTCTGTGGCCGCCCTTTCGAACGCATCCCAGCTGCTGTGAAGCACCATGGCTGCTTCGCGTGTGGAGGAGCGGGGTTAGGAAGGCGGCTGCTGGTGCTGCTGGCGCGGCCCGCGCCACGCCACGCCCCCGAGTGCGGCCGCCTCAGTCAACAGCTGCGTTATGGGCGCACGTGCCAGGTGCGTATGTGTGTGTGTGGCCCTGCTTGCGTCATGGGCCTGCGCCTTCCTCTCTCCACTTCTTGGCTTGGCGAAAGCGTGTCTCTGCATCGTCCACCCCCGCTTCACGCAGCAGCCCAAGCATGGAGCTTAGCGCGCCGTCATTCAAGCTTGGCGCGACGGTCGTCCTCGCGTACCCGGACGACACGCGGCTCGCCGGGTACCGCGCGGCGCTTGCGCTGTGGACGGCCCTGGCGGCTTGCGGGCAGGCCGCTGGCACACACAGTACGTGCGCCGCTGCGTTCGGCTCCAGGGCCACGGTGGTCGTGCAGCCGCTGGGCGTGCCCGGGATCGGCGGGCCGGACGTCGGGGATGCGGCCGACGCCGCCAGCGACGTGTCCGTAGTGTTTGCCAATCTACGCGAGCATCCAGGGCTGACGTTCTGCTTTGTCAACGGGCTTCCGGCGCCGGCACACGTCCCCGAGCTGGTCGACCATCTTGTCGGACTGCTCGAGAAGCAGGGCGTCGAGCGTGTAGTCGCGCCGGCGGCGGCAAACGTCAGCATCGCCGGGGAAGGCGGCGACGGGCTTTGGGCGCTGTTTCCGGCGTCGCCTGGGAGGCCGCTTCTGGACACGCTTGCGGACGTGCCGGAGCTCCCCGCCGGCGCGCTGACGAACGACGCGTTCTTGTCTGCGCTCGGCACCATTGCGGCTGTTGCGGCTGTTGGCACTGTTGGGCTGCTGATCCACGGTGACAGGCGGCCGGGCACGAGCGGGTACCGCGAGCGGGTGGTGTTTGGCGCGGAGTTTGCCGACGACGGCGACGCGGCGATTGTCGGCACGCTCGCGCGGCGGCTCGCGGCTGCGGTGGATGTGGCCGAGGCGGCCGGCGCCTCTCTGCCGACCGGCGTCGAGGTTGTGCGTGTGCGGCTCGATGCCGATGCCGCAGGGAAGGGCCGCGACATCTTCAGCTAGCTGGCTGTGCTGCGTCTGCGGCGGGCCCTGCTACTGCCTCCGCAACCGTGCGCCGGGGAGCTGCGGGTGCTACCGCCCGCGCCCTGGCCGAGGGAAGGGCCGCGCGCTGCCCGGCCGCGGCGTTACACACGATGGCCCCCGGGACCTTGCGTGGTCCGCCGCCCTGCCTCTCGCTCTCTTGTCCCGGCCGCCGCACGCCCGAGCCCCCTTCTTGTGTAGACCACCACTCCTGCTTTGCATCTGCAGCGCCGCCTGCAATTGCGAGGCGAGCACTGAATTTCAGCCTCCGCCCTCGGCAGCACTACGTTTCTGCGCCTCCCCGCACGCCCGGCAGCCGGCATGTCGACTCCGGCGCCCAGCAATGGACCGGGCGCGACGCCGGGCGGGCTAACCCCCGAGGAGAAGCTCTACCAGGAGACGGTGCGCCAGCTGCAAAAGACGTACGCAAAGAAGATCAAGCCGCTGGAGCAGTCATACTGCTTCGAGGGCTTCCACTCGGCGCCGCTCACGCCGCAGGACATTGGGTCAAAGCCCATGGTGCTCCTCTTGGGGCAGTACTCGACGGGCAAGACCACGTTTATCGAGTACCTGCTGGGCGAGGCGTACCCCGGCGCGCACGTCGGCATCGAGCCGACAACGGACAGGTTTGTGGCCATCATGAACGGGCCGGAGCCAAAGGTGGTTCCGGGCCATGCGGCGGCGGTGTCGGGCGATCTGCCGTTCTCGGGGCTGACAAAGTTCGGCACCAAGTTCCTGTCGCGCTTTCAGGTGGCGCAGCTGAACAACCCGCTGCTGGCCAACCTGACGCTGATCGACACGCCCGGCATCCTGGCCGGATCCAAGCAGATCCAGCGCGGCTACGACTTCATCTCGGTGATCAACTGGTTTGCCGAGCGGTCCGACCTGATCCTGCTGCTGTTCGACGGCCACAAGCTAGACATCTCGGACGAGTTTAAGGGCGCGATCCAGTCGCTGCGCGGCCACGAGGACAAGGTGCGCATCGCCCTGAACAAGTGCGACCAGGTTGGGCAGCAGCAGCTGATGCGCGTGTACGGCGCGCTGATGTGGTCGCTGGGCAAGGTCATTCCGACGCCCGAGGTCAACCGGGTGTACCTGGGGTCGTTCTGGCCCAGGTACAAGACGCCCGTCGGCGCGATCTACGAGGACAGCACGGGGCTTCTGGCCAGCGAGCAGCGCGACCTGCTGCGCGACCTGCGCAGCATCCCCAAGAACGCCGCCGTGCGCCGCGTCAACGAGATTGTCAAGCGCGCGCAGCAGGCACGCGTGCACGCGCACATCATCGGCCACTTGCGCAGCGAGCTGCCAGCGATGTTTGGCAAAAGCAAAAAGGCAAAGGCCATGCTCGACGACCTCCCTGGCGAGTTCCGCAAGATCCAGGCAAAGTACAACCTGCCGCCGGGCGACTTTCCGAACCCAGAGGCGTTCAAGACCGACCTGGATGCGTTCAAGCTCGCCGACTTTCACAAGTTCAGCCAGCGACTTGTGTCCGCAGCCGACGACGCGCTGTCCGTGGACTTTCCCAGGCTCATGCAGCGCTTCCCGGCGGACGGCTGCATGCCCAGCAGCCTCGGCTTCCCCGACTCGAGCGATGACGATGATGATGGTGATGGTGGCGGCGGCGAGCGCGCAACGAGCGCTGGACCCGCCGGCAGCCAGGCGAGCGAGAAGAACGGCAGCGGGCCGCTGTACACGCCGATCTCGCCCGCGCCAAAGCGCGTGCCGTACCCGCCGCCGTACTCGGCGCTGTCGGCCACCAGCTCCTCCAGCGGCCGGAACCCATTCAGCGAGGGACCCGAGTCGAACCCAAGCATGCTCCGCCACCGGGTCATGTTTGAGAGCATCTGCGATCCGCAGAGCAGGATGATGTCGTCGGCTAGCGCGCGCACCGCCCTCGCCGACTCGGGGCTGCCGACGGAGCTGCTGAGGGAGGTGTGGGACATTGCCGACTGGGACGCGCGCGGCGAGCTCGACAAGGTGCAGTTTGAGGTGGCCATGCGGCTATGCGAGCGCCTGCGTGCCGAGGAGCCCCTGGGCACGGCCAGGAGGCATGTCCTTGGCGAGCTTGGGCTGCAGAGCCGCCTCCACGGCTGACTGGCATACCGCTTGCGACGGCGATGGTACGGGCGATCCAGCTCCGCGCGCACGTCCCCGCCTGGCGGCGGCCCCGCACACCCCCGCCCTGGCGTCATCATCGCTGCGCATGCGGCTGGGGTGCGTGGCCGGCCGCCATGAACATTGGCGTCCGCGTGTGTGGAGGAGCGGGCCATGCTGGGATATATTAGGCAATGTATCGTCGCGCCAGATCTCCCTGTGTGCTGTCGCAACAGTGGCATAAAAACACGGCCCGCAGCATCCAGCGACCGCCAGCCGACTCTGCCCCCCCACCTCTACTTGCACATCCGTTGCTGCCGTGTGCGCGTCTTTGGCCACCTCTAAACAAAGGACCAGTGTGACATTGTACCTCGCCTCTTCTGACCATGGCTGAGAACGTCGACGAGCTTCTGCCCGACGTGCGCCGCATGACCCTGGCGCACCGCACGACAACGGCAACCGACATGACCTACGGCGCCGGATCGGCGACTACCGTGGGCGACCAGCACCTGTTCCCCGCAACGGGCATGCCGGCGTGCAATGCGTACCAGCTGATCCACGATTCGCTCCGGTTCGACGGCGATCCAGCACTCAACTGCGCGACGTTTCTGACGTCGTGGATGGAGCCCGAGGCAGAAAAGCTCATTGTCGAGAATCTCGGCAAGAATCGCGTCGACCTCGACGAGTACCAGGCCACCGAACGCATCCACCGTCGGTGCATTGCCCACCTGCACGACCTGTGGCACGGGTCGCCTGGACAGGACTTCACCGGCACGGTGGTTGTCGGGTCCTCTGAGGGCATCATGCTGGGCGGCCTGGCCATGAAGTGGCGCTGGCGCGAGCGCCGCAAGGCCGCGGGCAAGGATACGTCGCGCCCAAACATCGTCTTTGGCGCAAACGCCCAGGTGGCCCTCGAGAAGACGGCTCGCTACTTTGACATTGAGGCGCGCCTTGTCCCGGTCAGCGAGGAGTCGTGCTACTGCCTCGACATCCACAAGGCGATCGAGATGGTCGACGAGAACACCATTGGCATGTATATCATCATCGGCAGCACCTACACTGGCCACTATGAGGACGCCATTGGGATGTCCAAGCTGCTTGACAAGCTGCAGGCCGAGACCGGGCTGGACATCCCCATCCACATCGATGGTGCCAGCGGCGCGTTCGTCGCCCCCTTTGCGCAGCCCGACCTCCACTGGGACTTTCGGGTCCCGCGAGTGGTCTCCATCAGCACGAGCGGCCACAAGTTTGGCCTGACGTACCCTGGCATCGGCTGGGTCATATGGCGCACACCCGAGTATCTGCCGCAGGAGCTGACGTTTGAGCTCAGCTACCTGAATGGGGTGTCGAAAACATTCACACTCAACTTTTCGCACCCGGCATGCTTCCTCCTCGCGCAGTACTACCAGTTCATCCGCTACGGGCGCGATGGCTATGCTCGCATCATGAACGGATGCCTGGACAATGCGCGGCTGCTCTCGGTTGCTCTAGAAGCCACGGGGGCCTATGCCTGCATTTCGGACATCCACCGCCCATGTGGTCAGTTTGGGTTCAGCGAGGAGACGCGCCTGGCCGCGTCCAAGCTCCTCCTCCAGGTGCACAGCAAGGCGCGCTCAGGCACGGACCCGACGCCCAACGCCAGCTTCAACCACGGCCTTCCCGAGGTTGCGTTCAGGTTCACGGACTGGTTCATTGAAAAGTACCCCAATGCTGACCAGGACGTTATCTCGACGCTCATGCGCGTTCGTGGGTGGATCATCCCCAACTACCCGCTGCCGCCACATGCCGACCATATACGCATACTACGTGTGGTCATCAAGGAGGCCGCCACAGAGGACTTTGTCGACCGCCTGGTCCGAGACATTGTGTGGGCCACGCATACGATGCTCAACCTCGAAACTCAGACATTTGGCGAGGCACTGCTCAAGCCGCTGGCAGTGACAAAGTCCACATCGAACCTGGCCCGCGACATCATCCAGTTGAACACGAGCACCATGCCGGCCCACGAGAAGCACGCCCACTTGAATAGCATTGTCGACAGGATTGGTGAGCAGAGGGGTGACGCCGCCGCCATGAGGGATCCCGCAATGGGCCTGACCGATGACAATACCAGGAAGACAATCCACGACAAGAGCTGCTAGTAGTCCCCTGGTGTCTGCGCCACTTTGAACTGCCTGCGCCTTTGCCCTTTCTCGATGGAGCTTTGACTTTAAACCCCCTGTATCCCAGCGCACACATTGCACGAACAATGCCACGATGCCACTGACCACTACCACCTCGCACCCCTTCCCAGTCATCACTGGCGCATGTGGAATCGCCGCTCCACTCAAAACCCACCAAACCAGTGTATTAATACCACTTTCTAGTTTTATGGCAACAAGTCAAATGCTGGCCCTTGGCTCAGAACCCCGCTAAGCGGCATGACGGCGGCTCTGAGCCGAGCCCCCGCCGGCGCCCAGTGGCCGATGCCGGCGGTCCTACGCAGATGCCGTTGGCATGCCGATGGCGCTGGCGGCGCACACTGCGTCGATGCGGATATCGCTCTCTGCCGAGAGCGGCTCGCAGTACGTGGTGATGGACACCGCAACCTCGCGGCCCAGCGGCCGTGCCAGCGCGCCCTGCTGCTCGTCCGCGCACGGGAGTGCAAGGAACTGCTCAGGCGTGATGCCAATGGCATCCATCGCCGCCAATTCAGTGGCGCGGGCCACCACCAACCTCGTGCCGTCGTCGATGACGATGCTGACTACAAAGGCCGAGGCTGTCTCGCCATGTTCCAGACCTGTCGAGCCGCAGCTCGGGCAGTCAAAGCGGTAAACGTCTGCCGGGCTGTCCAGCCGACTGCTGCAGTGCGGGCTGTCCGAGCGGACCACGCGCCGCCCGCAGTCGCCATGGATCAGCATCGTGGCCGCTAGGCGATCGCGCGCGTCGCGGAGGTGCTCTCCGGCAGCCGCAATGTCCACGATGCACGCTTTGGCGTATCGATTGGCTGCCGTTGGAAGCCTGGCCAGGAACGTATACTGGCGCAGCATCGAGCTTGCTAGTAGCCCGCCCATCGCAGAGATGTTGAACAGCCGCGAGCCCTCGTCGCCGCTGCCGTTGAGAATCACCTCCCCGTTCTCATCACCTGCATCGAGGCTGTGCCACAGCACCAGCTGCCCTGGCCGCAGTGCTGGCGCCTGGCGACCCAGACCCCCCCACAGCGTCACGTCGCGGACAGCGGTGCCATCGTCGACCCGCACGGCGTAGCGGCTGGTGACCCCGCGCGCATCGGCAAACGGCACGTTGTCGGACACCGCAACAACACGCGCAAGCACCGTCAAATTGACCATATCTCCGCGACACTCGCAGAGCCGTACCCTGCGTGCAAACCGCCGGTAGTCCAAGAGCCCCAGTTCGTTCCTCTCGACGCTCAGCTGCGATGCATAGGCATCGGCTGGGCTCCGTATCGGGCGTGTGACGAACGAGATGGTTTGGCTGCCATACTCCACATTGAGCTCCGTCTCGGAGACGCGGGTTTGTGAGGCCGGACACAGGAACCCAATGTAGCAGTTGGGCATCCATAGCCGTGCCATCGCAATGTCCTCGTCCCACAGGGTGATGTTGACCACTACCGTTGGCTCCTCGTGCTCAAGGACACATCGGACGAGCTGGTTGATCGCTGGGCGGCCGTGCCGCTGCGCCTCGCCCTCCTGGTAGATCTCCTCGACCCGGCACCAGAGCTGATCTGCATTGAATAGCGGGCTGCCGCATTTTCTGAACTGCCCGCCCGCAAAGCAGACACCAAACAGGTTCTGGAGTAGCTGATCATCTGTGTGCGGGCGCAGTGCTGGCGGGAGCCCTGGGTCCCCCTTGATGCGGAGCTCAAATGCCAGGGACGTGGTGGGCAACAGGGTATGCACCGGCCGGCCGCTGCCGCCGCTGCCGCCGCGGTCGGCCATGCGTAGGTTCGTCACATACAGCGTCCGCTTCCGGTCAAAGAACCCCTCGAACTCGGTTGCCTCAATCATCGGGTAGTATCGCTGGTGGACAAACGCGTCCAAGTGCGCCTCGGTCCGCGCCGACCGCTGCCCGAGCCCGTCCCTGCTGCCTGGCGGCACGCCCGTGTCCGGCGGACCCGGGGCGCCAGTGACCCGCCACAGCCAGATGCCCGTTTCTGGTATCCTTTCCATGCCACTGATCAGCAGGTTGAACACTGCATCCTGCGCCGGCTTGGCCCCCCGCGACAAGAGCGGCGCCAGTGTGCGGTGCGTCTCCTCCTGCAGCACCTGGCCCGACTCTATTCGATACCACTGGGCCTCCAGCTCCGCCAGCAACACCGCGCGCGAAATTCCCGAGCTGTGGTCGGACAGTACGGTGCTCAGCGCTGCTGCCAGCCAGTTCCACGGGATCCCGTCAGGGCCGTCTGCCCGCACATACGTCGCGAGGTCCCTCCGCAGGGCCTCCACGGACTGCTCAAAGTCCATCCGCGCTGCCCTATAGCGAGCGCCGCCGCCGCTGCCGCGCTGATCGTGGTCGTCGGTAACAGTATCCAGTCGGCACGGCAATGACAGTGGTGCGCGGAGTGCCTCTGGCAGAAACAGCAAACGACAGCGACAAGGCTGATGCGCAGCCAGGCCGCTGCGTTGGGCCGTGTTTGCCTCCTCACGCTGAGACCAGCACCTAGCCGAGCCAACCTGCATACCGAGCCGAGCCGGCGAGGCGCCGTGGGGACGGCTGTCCTTTAGTGGCGCGCGCTTTGCCCCGAAGTCGAACATTCACTGCCCTCGTCTCCCCACGCCCTTTCGGAACAGACACAAGAATCGTAGACTCCATCGGACGCCCCGGCGAGCGGAATCGCCTGCAGCCCATTGCATAGTCCGCCTTGGCTCATCTTCCGGGGCCCGCACTTGCCGCAGCGACGAGGAGCAGCGGGGGAATGAACGGACAGCCTGCCCCGGGTGGTGGTGGCGGCGGCGACTGGCGCGCGACGGTCACGGAGCAGGCACGCAACCAGTACCTCTTTAACCTCACCGGCAGCATGCTACAGGGCCTCGCTGAGCGGCAGCAGGAGGCTGCGCGCAATATCATTGCACAGCACGAGCTACAGGCGTTCTCGGTGGCCGGCACGGTGCAGGAGTATATGGCCATACTCTCCAAACTCATTTCAGAACTTCGGCAAAAGATCAGCGCGTTGCCTGGAAGTCAGGCAGCGAACGCGGCTGCCGGCGCCATGGCCCAGAGCGCTGGCGGTGTCAGCGCTGCGCAGCCAATGCTGCAAGGCGCTCAGTTTTCCCAGAAGCAGTCGCACGCGCCAACTCTTACTCAAGCACAGCTGCAGGCGCAGGCCGCGCAGCCGCCTGCTCCGGGCCCGTCACCAGCATCGGCGTCAGTCCCAGGCCAGCCAGGCATGGCGCCGGAACTTCAGAAGCTGCGCGACATTATACAGCAACCCGCCGCCTACAGCATCGAGGAGATTACCAAGGTCATGCACCTCCTCCACGGCCAAGCCAGCACAGGCGCCAACACCTCGGGAATCATGGAAATCATCAAGCGGCTCGCCATTGAGGTGAAGAGGAAGCAGGACACCCAAGCACAGCTACAGGCCGCACTGCGACAGCAGCAGCAGCAGCAACAGCAGCA